>PITA01006829.1:0-53444 GCA_004023965.1 Spilogale gracilis
GGGGAGCACTGGGTGTGGGGAATGGGGAATGAATCTTGAAACACTGGGAAAAAAAAATTTAGTAACAATAAAAAAAAAAATCTAAAAAAAAAAAAAATGCAGCCAATATTTGGGATATATGTATACTAAAAATTTTTTTGTTGTATACCTGAATTCAAATTTAATCAAGTGTCCTGTATTTTATTTGGCAACCCCATGTGGTGGGCATGTGTGCATGTTTGCTTGTGTGTGTGTGTGTGTGTGTTTTGGGGTATAAGTGAGTCACCTAAAAAGACAGATTTCCATAGTCACCTTCCTCCCTCAACAACCTCAACCACAGAGGTTCTTCATGCATTTGGTTTGTTTGCAATTTTTTCTTCCTTTATTTTCTTTGGTTTCATCAGAGAAATGCTATGCCAGAATTTCTATTTGGCCTTAATACTAAGCCTTCAGAAGAAAAAGGAGATTTTTGTGGACAATTTTTAAAAATTCCTAATTATTTCAAGAGGTTTTCTACTTTGGTCAAACTAAACTCCAGCACTTCTGAAAACATACATAAGTAAACAAATATCAATCATTATGAAAAAAATGTAGAAATTAGAATTTTCCTTAGACAATATATAAGAATTGTTAATAAAAACTGTGGTAGTTTAGCGTAGACCCTTACAGATAGGCTTTACTGACAATATTAAGGTGAACGAGTTCGTTTTAAGATTATGCATATGTAAAATAAGCTGAAGACCTAAGTATGTCTCCGATTGCCACACCAAGTGGGGTAGGATATACTCTGCCTAGATATTTATATTAAAGAACATATATGAAATATATTTAGCTTTATGTAGTTCTGAGTGGGCTTATTTCCCCCAAGAAAATGTGCATTTGATCATGGGATTTACTAAGCCATTTTTTTTTTTTTAAGATTTTATTTATTTGACAGACAGAAACACAGCCAGAGAGGGAACACAAGCAGGGGGAGTGAGAGAGGGAGAAGCAGACTTCCTGTCGAGCAGGGAGCCCGATGTAGGGCTCGATCCCGGGTCTCCAGGATCATCACCCGAGCCGAAGGCAGTCACTTAACCAACTGAGCCACCCAGGCGCCCCTACTAAGCCATTTATATTAGTTTATTAGTCCTCTGTTAAAAGACACTACAGACTAGGGGGCTTTTCTCATAGTCCTGAGGTCTAGAGAGCCAAGACAAAGTATGCTTTCTTCTGGGCCCTTCTCCTTGGCTTGCAGAGAGCGACCTTCCCCTGTGGCCACTGTGGGCTCCCATCTGGTGTCTCTCTATGTGCCCTAATCTCTTTTTCTAAGGACCCCAGCCATAGTGTATTAGGGCCCATGCTAGTAGCTCCATTTTAACTTAATCACCTATTTAAAGGCCCTATGTCCAAACATAATAACATCCTGGAGTACTGGGGGTTAGGACCTCACAGTATGATTTTTTTTTTTTTTTTTGCAGGGGTGAGAGGGGGATATGCTATTCAGTCCATAACAGTATTCTTCCCTATACTTATTATAAGGAGATTAGAGTTATATACTTCTAATTCTTTCTTCCCAGGAAAAGAATCAACAAACAGTTTCAGTCAACACACAGCCCAGATAAGAGAGCCCTCCAATCACTTCCTGACTTGCTCAAAATACGGTCTTTATCATTCCCTAGAAAGCTCTACTCCACCTGCTCTCCCCAACCCCTTCACCTCTCTGAGTCTGCTTCCCCTACTCTCCACCTGATCTCTCTACACCAATGTCTTGGCCACTACACAGGCTTCCCAGCTGGGGATCTGTGTGCACTGACACTCCCTCTATGTTCCAGCTGGGGATCTGTGTGCACTAACACTCCCTCTATGTTCAGTGCTTTCCCTCCCCCTTTCCTTCATTGAGTTCTTCCTCACTGAACTACTACCTCCCCCTGAGATCCCTGACCAACTCTCTCAGAGATAGTCCCCTATGTTGACCTTCCTTGCTTTATTTTTTTAAACAATATACTTAATATTTTATTTGCTGATCCTATTATCTCCCCACAAATGCACGTACTAGATCTCTGTCTTATTAAGCACTGCAACCCCTCCATTTGGAACACTGCCTGGCAAGGAGCAAAGACTTTGTATGAAATAAATGAAAGAAATGTTGAGGTTCGGTTTGGATTTATGTTCTTCCAAGTTCTGCTTTCATTCTGGGGAGAATACAAGCTGTGGTCAGGAGCATAGGCCTTGAAGGCAGAGAGAATTAGTCAGGGATGGTCTGCACCACCTGCAGGTCTTGGTCTTGGGCAAGTCATCTGTATGAGCCTCAGGCAACTCAGAGAAAGTGAAATTAGTTACCTTCCGAAAGGAGTGGTGAGGTGAAGTAGGTAAAATGGTTAGCAGGGTGATTAACATTTTGCAGTTCCAAATTCAAGTCTGGGCTCAGAGAGAGTGTTGAAACGGATCAATGGGGACTTCTTTGGAAAGAATGGGTGTGGGGCTCTGATAAATGCTGGATGATGCCTACATTCAAATAGTCCCTCTGATTATGGTGCAGCAGGATCATGTCATGGGTTTCCCCCCACCTTTTCCCCTTCACTGCATAGAGATTGTCTCTGAAACCAGTTATCACAGAAAGTTATCACAACTTAATAGCTTCTTTTGAGTTTTAAATCTGAAAAGCAAGGAAAAAAAATCAAGAATGATTCTTTGCTAGCTTTAACATCTTTTTGGGGGGGTCATATATATTTTGTTTTATAAATTTATTGTCCATTTTTGCCCTGCACTTTCGAAAGTTTCCTAGAGAACTGTATGAGTTGCAAGTGATCTTTAAATAATTTGGCCCAAGTAGTCCCTCCTTATCCTTGGAGGATAAGATACAAGACCCCTCACAGATGCCTGAAATCACGCATAATAGGGAACCCTGTAGATGGTGTTTGCTCCTACACAGCTGCCAGGAGAGGTGTGATTTATCAGTCAGGCACAGTAATAGATTCAAGACAATAACTAATAATACAACAACATACTGGAATAGAAGTGATGGAGGGCGGTCTCTCTCTCAGAGTGTCTTACTGCACTACACTCATGCTTCTCGTGATGGCGGGAGATGATAAAATGCCCACGTGAGCAGGTGCGGTGAGGTGGGCAGGCATTTGAGGTAGGGATAGGCTACTACTGACCTCTGCCATGACGTGACGACCTCAGGCGATGCTGCTGACTTCTGTCCCGAGGTGAATGCGGCAAGCATGGTGTCACACAAGAGATTACCACTGACTTCTGACCTGAGGTAAGTGACACAAGCTACTGCGGTTCTGGGACTGAGATGAATGACGCTTACGTAGTGACACAGGCCTCTGACGTGAGGTGAGTGGCGTAGGCGTGGTGATGCAGACGCACGACCGCTGACCTCTTACGTGAGGTCAGAAGGAGGTCGGTGGGCTTCCACACCCATGAACCACCAGGACCTGGGAGGGCTAAAGGTACTGCTGACTGAAAGCACCCACAGTGAAACCATGGCGGGCCGGGTTAGGAGTGACGCAGCCCCTCACTGCTGTGGAAGAGCCGCGCGTCCTGGTGCGGGTAGGTGCTCTTCGCTGAGGAAACTGAGGCTGGGCTGGGGTGGGGGAAATGTAAGATGGCAGAGCCTTCTGCCTTCCGGTGGACGGTGGACGTCCTTCCATCGTACCGTTAGGAGTCAGTACCTGTGGCGCGCTGTGGGCGCCTGAGGGCTCCTCCTGAGCAGCTCAGCGCCCCCCCCCCCCCCGGGGGGAGTGAGTGGCAGATCGGGTTAAACGGGACTTCCAGAAGATTCCTTCAGATGTGAACTGACTCGCCTTCGCGAGACCACATTTGAATTTAGAACCTGACAAGTTGCCACCGTCTATTTTGAGAGAACACAATTCACAGGGGACGAGCCCGCTCCACTCACAATGCTGACGGAAGAACGGATCTCTGAGGCCTTTATACTTCCTCTCGCTTTTTCCTGAGGGAGGAAGTGCTTACAATCTCATCTCTTAAATGACATTTTAGGGCCTCACAAACCACAGCAAAGGAAGGGACAGAGTCAGCACTAATTTCATAAACTATCTGTGAGGGAATTAATTGTAACCTGCCCGATTTTTCTTTCAGAAAGAAGTTGTAAAGGAATCCCATAAATTTTGAAGGAGGAATAAATTCTTTCTCAAAAGGGGTGAGAACTGTAGTAAAATGTTAAAATAGCACAAATTAAAGTTGACTGGAATCTCCTGTAAAATCGAACCAAGCCAAAGGGTAGTAAATATCACTCTGAGGAAAAAGAAATCACTGCCTTTCCAGCAATAAAAAGTATCAAAATATTACATTTAAATGTACACTGGGAAAGGTATTCTGAGTTAAGATACACAAAAATTGTATACATATATATCAAGTGACAGTATTTTGGGTTCTATTTAATATGTCTTCTCAAACTTAACTCTCAAAAGAGAAACAATAGTTTTCCTAAATAAGCTGATGCATCCTGAAAAATATGGATATTAAGATTTTACCTAAAAAGTAGGGTTACCTTAACTTGAGACCATATGAAATAGAAAATATAATTAGTTCTTATATTTTTGGTGTCAGTATATAAATAGTGCCATGTGAATATGTAACTAGTGTCATTTCTCAACTTCTCGTATGAGGCTTCCCAGTATCATACTTTTCTCTCAACTTCTCAGTTACCTCTTCTACAAAACTGAGTCATTAGGAAAACAAAGTAACTTTGACTGTATCCAAGGACAATTATCATCTTCCCATCTCCATTGCCAAGAGTTGCACCATGCTTCCCACAGTCTCACTCAGACATACTTGTCACTTGAAAATCCTTACAAAACTGAATCTGCAGAAGTGATATTTATAATGAATGATTAAATCAGGTTGCCTTGAGATCAGTTGTTTTGTCTGTATTTAGGGCAGTCTTCTCTCTGCATTTTGCGAACAATTAAGATTCAATTACATCTTCATGAAACTGGTAATCTAAACCTCACTGTAATACAGATATCAGGAGCATTCTTTGGGATTATAAACCTGAATGTGAGCCTTACATCTGTCACTAATTAGCACGTTATTCGATATATCTGCATCTCAGTGTCCCCATCTGTAAAATGGGGACGAGACATGTGCTCATAAAGATGTTGGGAAAAAAAATTACATTAGTTAATGCATGAAGCATTTGCAGCAATAGTGAAAAACAGAAAATTGCTAATCAACGTTTATGTGACAGTGACTATGAATATTATTTTCTATATACTGATTAACTGATTTGAATAAGTCAGTAATATCTTTAGGCCTTGACAGTCTCATTTTAACAAAATACAGTTAAAATCTTCAACAAGCTAAGTTGTCAGTAACGCCCTTTCTAGCTCTAAGAGCTAATAATTCTATGACTGTAAGGCAAGGTATATATAGTTTGAAAGATATCTTAGATAATTTCTCTTCAGTTATCTGCACAGGGTTCCCTCCCCACTATTAAAAATAATGCATGATAAGGGAAGAGAAAAAGAGATGTCCCAGAGAGTCTTTCAGCACTTGGTGGAGAAAAATACAAGGCACAAGTTATGTAACGTTCAGCAAACTCTGGCTAAGTTTCCAACATTTGGTAAAACCTAATTTGCATGTGCTTTCTTTGGATTTTTAAGTCTGTCCAGTTTTGTCTGGTTATGGAGCATCATCTTTGGAGGGACGTCAAAGAGTTCTTTTGAAATTCTGACTAGTTCCACCAACCAACTCTGAAGGGTTGGACTTCTACTTTCACACCTACCTTCATTTTTTTCAAATAAAATGCTCTAGTAAAAACTGTAGGGATTTATGATGAGTGAACTAAAGACTTTCTTTCTCAGGTCCCTTTGACCCAAAGTTTGAGAGCACTAAGTGATGTGGTTAGCAGTGAGTGTTGGTTGGCATCCATAAAAATATTTTATACTCTGAAGTAGGCAAAGTCTCTGACTGTGGTATGATAGAACCCTCAGTGAAATTTATTTTGACAATATTGTTATTTTTGTAGTGTTTAGTATTGTTTATGATAGTCTGCTCTTTGGTCAATTTTTTACATTTATGTCTTTGTGTCTTGTGATGACTTAAGTGTATATATCTTTCTTCCTTTAAGATTGCCAACAGTTGTGCGCTAAATACGTATTTATTGGTGTAAAATACAAAGTTCTTTCATAAACTCTCCTGGACAAATGTATGAAAGTAAAAAACTCTTTTCCTCTGAATATAAAATAAAATAGCATTTATTTATGTTTAGATAGACCAAAAAAAAACCTCTGGATATTTCATTCTCTCTTAAACCTGTCTCCTTATACTACCTATTTTATTTAAAATAATTGAGTATTTAGGGAAGTGAAGTAAATCTATATTTTTTATAGGTCAATTAGTCAGTTATAACTTTTTGTAAAATCTTATAATTACCTCAATCATATTAATTTATCTGAATAAACATACATCTTTACTAGCTTGAAGTATTTTTAAAGATATTGTAAGAGAGTTTGTAAAATTTTTTCATTGTTACTTAGAATATAAAAGTACATTGGATATATTGTCAACAGTATTCATAGTATCTTATTCAAGTAATATCTTGAATAAGATCTTACAGTATTTGGTGTCCATATGTCAGTGGATCGGTACAAAGTAAGAGTGATTTATCCAAAAGTACTACTAGCTTGGGAGTGACAAAATAATGTCTTATAAATATATTCCACATACAATTTTTAAGATAAATACAGACCATTTCAATAGCCTGGTATATTTTTATTGATCCTTTTCCCATCCAAATATTTTTGAGGAGCTTCCTGTTTAACTGTGGGCCTCAGTGTATGACAGGTCTATCCTGGAGTGTCTGGAAAGTTCATCATGCTCTAGATCCCCATATTTCCATTTGTCTGAACAAAAGTAACCTGTCCTCTGTCCCATTCCCTTCGTCACCCATCCTGCTAAAGTCGTTATGGGTGACATGTTATACTCATAAATAACACATTTTTACATATTTTTAAGTTAATGCTTTCATGTAAGAAGTGGGCAGAAATTTTGACTTTTTCAGGTCAGTTGAAGGAGAGCTTTGAACAGGTAAACTGGTTTATTATTTTTTGAGTCATATTCTATTATGCTGCTACTTGCCATTTATTACACATTGATCTACTCTGGAGAGAACTGACGTAAGTATGTGTAGAGGGTAGGATAATTTTCCAGGACTTCTTGGCCACTCTGTCCAACGAATGGATGTTTGAATAACAGAAGACAGACATCACATGGAGTTTGGACTTAGCCCATGTTTGTACAAGGGTTTCTGTGTTTCAGGGAGGAAAAGAATGATGTATAAATGGCTGGCACTTTAAAGAAACACCAGTCTAGCCAGTCATTAGTGAGGTATGCCATTGAGTTAGTGGAAGACTTCCAGGTATGCACTGGTCTATCCTTGAGTAAGCAGTGAATCAAGCCCTAACCCTAGGCCAGGCAGTGCCCAAACAGCAAGAAGGTACTAGATGTTATCTTCTCCATAAGTTCTGATTTGTATACAAATTTAAAAAGATGTGTGTAGAGGTAATGAATTTCAATCTTTTTTTTGTTTCTAAATTTTTTTAAAAATGTATTTTTAATTATAATCTTTCTGAGATTTTGAGAGGATAAGGGTATATTAAAAAAAAAAACAAACAACATAAAACCCAAAAAACAAAAAACTAAACTTGAAAGCAAGTAAGACATAGGAACAAAGAAAGCCCTGCAAAGTAGCACAGAGACTTAGTTATTATAGATCTCACGTTCTGTTTAGGCTCCACTACTGTGATGATGCAAAGGTATCTGAATGTTCAGCACCCCCACTTTCTCTGTAATTATCCTGCTACCTCAGAGCAGCTTTTCCTTTTTCCTGTGTTTTTAAGGCCATTGCTCTCAGTTAAATGTCCTCTTTAAATAGTTCTCATCTTAACAGACTGATCGTTAAAATAATTTTACTGTTATCCAGACAAAGAAAATCAAAATGTGTAGGAATCATCTCTGATCCTGGGATTAAATCTCTGGTTTAAACACATCAGGCTCTCCTTAGAAAGGAAAAGCTTTCTGAAGAGTTTCTAAGTTTATATTAAAGATTTAAAAACTACACTGGCAAGTACATAACATTCAACATGTTCCACATTTTGTCTTCACCTTGTACAATCCCACATGGCATTGCTCATCACATCACTTGCCAAGTGGGTCTTCATGGTTTCTTCTGATAAACCACCTTCTACTTATGTTTTCATTGTCCTCTGTCCTAGGCTGTACTTTTTCAGTTAAAGCCCAACCCAAAGGCCACAAAAGCTTTCTTGGTAGTCACTGTGTTCAAAATGTTTGAGTCAAGCCCGTGAAGTTTAGTACTTGTCAGTGGAATGCTCTGTAATGTACTAACAGTACCTAATGGTGTAATATTTATATTGAAGGCACTGTTTAGGTGCTAAACAAATGTTGCTCAGTTCCCCCAGGAATCATACAATACAGACTTTTTTTTTTTTTTTAATGAGGGGCAGAGACTGGGACCCTGCCCAGCAATCAAAGACCTGCCTGTGGTCTTGTTCCTCTGAAGACTGTCATCTTTTATAAGTATTGTATCTCCCATAGTACTCAGCAGAAAGTTGTGTGGTGTGTGTGTGTGTGTGTGTGTGTGTGTGTGTGTGTGTATGTGTATTATGACTAAATAGTGACTAATTTAATGTCAAAATTAAAGATCAATTATACTTGGGTGTATGTAGTCTTATATTATTTTACAATTATGTTGAAATCTGGAAGGAAATAGGAAAGTGTACCCATGGGAGTATACCTAAATCCTTTACACCATTGCATTTATGTGATATCTGAGAGTTCCAGAAGAACCAAGCAGTGGACATTTGGATTTCAGGTATTGCTGCTTCAGCTTACATTCTTGGTATAACTTTCACATTAATTTTAAACTTTTCCTTTCACCTTGGCTAGAACCCATAATGGTGCAGAATGGGGGACAAAAACAGAAAAGATGAGAGAATCATTATGTGCCCAACCACACAAGAACAATTGCTCTAGGATCTGATATAGTGAGAAAGATGCCATGAATCATGAATCATGAGATAAAAGACAGCTTCCAAGTTCAGCAGCTAACCACAGAAAACTGCATGTAAACCAATTAGCCCTTGAGAGAGACTCAAAATCCACAAATGCACAGCTTGCATTTTTTAACCACTTACCTAGGAACAAGAGATAGTAATTGCAAAAATGAGATCATGAAAGTGCTTACCCTGAGACCACATCAGGAGATGCCGGCAAAGTGCTAACTGTGCCAAGAATAAAGAATTTAAAAAAAAAAAAAAAAGGATGATTTCATATCCCAGATGATATCCAGTTACTGACTAGCTTAAAAAATAATTTTCTTGCCCACAGTAAGTCCAGTGGTATTTTCAGTGTTACAACAGCGTAAAGACAGAGCAAAAGAAAACCATATTTCTTGTTTTCTTTCATTCTTTCTTGTCTTCCACCCTACGTGTGCTCATGGCTCCAAGTCCAAAGACATGTCTGTAGCAAAGATGTGAGTTGTGTATGTAAAGTTTTTGGCAAGTCTGTTCTATACAGATATTTTTCAGGTTGATGATCAAAGACTTTTGTGAAATGCAAGGGATCCAAACTTTTTTCTGTATTTTGTATTTTGAATGCAATATTGAGTTTATTAGAAAACTAATGAATAGTGAAGTACAGGCAAGTTAACAAAAAGAACACACTGTTGTTATCAGCATAGCAATTGCTACCCTAAAATCTCCTTCCCTGGTGCCCTCTATGCAAAGCCAGTACAACTTTAAGGATGACTTAATTCATACTTCTCTTTTCTTTAAAAAAATATTTAAATATTTTAAAAATACAGTTGGATTAAATTTTATAAAGCTTTTTACTTTTTGGTTTGACAAAAGTTCACACTTGGAATAGGCAGTTGTATGTCTTTACAAATACTGTTCCAAAAGGACATGTCCAAGAGCTGTAGAGCTGTCAATAGTAGTTACATAGGTATACATTGTGAATAAAAAAGTGGGAATTATTTTAGACAAAAGAAAAAATGGGTCTGTGAATTAGCCAAAAGACACAGTATTGTAGTGAGATTTTTACATTGTTTAAAACTTAACAAAATTTGCTTAGTATTTGCCTATGATGATGAGTTTTCTTCAGCTACTTGCTCTGTACAGAGCACTGAGCACAGGAAGTAAGAATTAACTATATATATATCTTAATTGTCTCATAAACTATAATATAGTTTCACTTTAAATTCCACTTTCATTTAGACAAAGTAGTCCTTTGATTTGTGAATGATTCTATATGGGAAAATTCTTTACATAGAGTTTACCACAAGAGAAAATGGCAATACACTTAAAAAATTTTTAATATAAATTTTTGTGTAGAAAGATCAAATTATATTTTAATACACTTATAAAAGATTTAAAATATGATTGTGTATTCTAAGGGTCCTTTAGTTGTTGTTGTAGAATCATACCACAAAGAAGTTTTAAAAGCCATTAATTTCTTGAGGGAATAAGTAAATATAGCTAGACTTAAGAAGAATTCTAATATAAATGTAGGCTGCCTCTTTAAAAGTAGATTATTTTGATAAAGCTCATTTGAAAGTTAATAGTTTGAAAGTGCACATGCTTAGAGATAGCAAAGTTGAAAAAAATTGCTCAGTTTGGCACATTAGAACTACAAAATAGTGAAAAAGACATTCTTAGACTACCATTAGAGTACTTATTTCCTAAGTCATGAACTCATTATTTATTTGATGTAGTAGTGCTCCATAACTATTTTTACATTTATGTCAAGAGGATCGTTTTTAAAAAAAGTCTAAAATATAATGTCTACACAGTGGTCATATTTGTGGGAAAAATGGTAAGTCAAGATAAAACCATATACATGTATTTATATGCATAAATAAATGTGTGACAGATTAACATGTCAACATACTATTTTTTTTATTTCTCTGTATTTCTCTTTTCTTTCAGTTTGAACCCTAAGGGTACTCTTAGTCTATGGGGAAGCAGAAGCAGAAATTTAAAAAATGTGCTGACCTAAGTCTAAGATGTAAAGATTTTGCTTCAGTCTCCAAAGCATCAAGAGACAATTTTTCTGCTTATAAGACTAGTGAAAACTGGTCTGGAGAGAAAGGGGCAGGTAGAAGTCTCCAGGGTCCTTACTGGAGAAGAGGAAGCTTCTTGATAGGACCAGGGAGTAAGATAGAGGGACCTTGGGGTGCTCTTTTGTTAGTGTAGACAACAGATCCCTGCCATCCACCCTCTGGGGACATTTGTAAGCCCCCAGCACAGGGTTGGAGAATTGGATACCATGACCAGAAATTCATTTGATTTCAACAAATGAATTTGAGGGGTGATACAGTCATTCAGCCAATAACACTTTCTAAACTTCCTCTTTTTAAAAATCATCAGCTGTCAAGGAAAAATTTTTAAGTATTTTATTATAATTTCTCTTTTTTAATATCAAATCAATGATTTAAAATTATTTGACTTACACAAAATATTAAATGAATACTTTTCTGTTGTAAAACCTTTAAACCAGAGAGTACACAGAACTTCTCCTTGGTTCCCACCTCCTCCAATTCTACAAGTGGCCCCAGACATAAAGATCACCCCTTTCATGTACTTCCTATAGGTCTTTCCCAAGCATTTTTTATTACCTCAAATATTTAGAAAACCCCTAACTGACTCTGGACACTTGTGTTCTGGTCATGGTATCCAATTGGTATCATTTTCTTTTATATGGTAATATCTCTAATCATTTATTATAACAGTATATCAGGTGTGATTTAGGTTGATTTGAGAGGGATGAAAAAAAGAACCAAAACAGGAAGAGAAAGGGGAAATATGAAGGGACTAAAAAGGATATGTGTAGGTAGCAGCTGCCATTTATTGGCTTTTATTCATCACTTTCTGTAACCAGCTCTTAATTTTAGCACTTCACATAAATTATATAGTTATGTATTAAAAAAAACTGTAAGAGATAAATGTTATTATTACTCCATTTTACAAATGAGGCAGTTGAGGGACAAAAACACTAAGCAACTTGTCCAAGTCCTCAGAGCTGGAGGGGTGAAGCAGAGAGGTGAACCTTGAAAGTCTAGCTCTAGATGTGAACTACCAGCCACCATATCAGGTTTCCTCCTTCAGTGTCTGTAATAAAAATTAGGACAGAGGACATTAACCAAGGTGGGGCATGGAAAGACAGCAGAGAGTGTAATGCATAGAAGAAATGGTATGATAGGGAATCAATTCTGGATCAACCTGTTTCTTTAATTACCACTAGGTGGCAGTGGTGGCCCAGGACACCTTAATTATTTTGAGGAGCAAAAAGGGTTAAACCATAGGCCTTAATAGTGATGTGGAATGAGAAACTGTGCAACCTCATTCAATGGTATGAGATGCTCATAGATCAAATGTGACTACTAAAGAGGGAACTTTTTGACTCTAGCTTAAGACAAGTGTGGAATATTACCTATTAATATTCTCATTAATTCCTTCCATCAACCTTAAATTTGTCACTACAATTAATATCATTGTCTTTTTTATTCTAATAAGTGTCTATTTTAATGTTTTTCACAATAGAATAAATATTTCTCTTGATGACTACAGCTATGTAAGGCTCTTTGGTAGTATTCAGAACCACCACAGTAGTGGTGGTCTTCCTGGTTGCTGTGTAGTTTTCAGTAATTATAAGGAATTACTTATCTGAAACAGCTGTCAGATCAACAGGACTGCATTTATACATTTGTTATTTTCAGGATTGTTGGTAACCTGGGCATATTTTCCCCAGATAACTTTACCTCCTGTGTCACCAGGCCCAACTCAATCACAACTCAATTACATTCACTTCAATTACAGTATTTTTGGTGGTAACACCCAAAGTTGTATATAGTGGGGGTGAAGGATTCTTTTTTATACCAAATATTGGCAGGCAAAGGTGGCTTTCAATTCATGATGTGTTACATGGCCCTTTTTGAAACATAAACCCATTGACCTAATGGATCTTTCATATTTAGGTGGTTTTCAAGTAAAGCCATCTCCAACAAAGCAGACTTTAGTGACCATCCTCTTCCATGCTCTTTTCCTTCTCCTTCCTGTTTGAATAACATTTAATACTTTCTTTCTCCCTGGGCAGGAACTTTGGGTAAAGGAACTTACCATTTTCCCTCTTCCTCTTTTTATTTTTCTTTAATCATAATGGGAAAGTACTTTAGGTCAGAACTGTCCCTCCCTGTCCAGTAGGTGGGCAGGTACTGCTCCTTGTGGAGTCTTTTCATCATTCTTTTGTTTGGTGTTTCTCTTTTCATGCATTTTGATAGTCTTTTTCATTTATATTTTCTCAGCATTGGGCTGTTTATGGTAGAGTTTAGCTTTCAGACCATTCATCTTTTGCCTTCTTTGAACATTCATGAGCCTCTTGACCTTCTTTCTTTCTCTTTTTCTCATGGTAATCCAAATGATAGCCATAACGCTTCCAGTATAACTCAATGTATTCATTTTGTGGCATGGTGACAGCTGCAGAGTCATCACGTACAGCTGCTGGGGTGCAAAGAAGCCTTAAGTTTTCAGGTCTCCCAGACCTATGAGCTGACTCCACGCTGGCCGTGACGGGAAAGAGACCAGTATCATTGTCTTGATCAAGATATAATCCTGTGCCAAGTATCATGTATTTATCTGTTGATAAAAAGACTCCATCCTAGGGGCGCCTGGGTGGCTCAGTTGGTTGGGCGACTGCCTTCGGCTCAGGTCATGATCTCGGAGACCCTGGATCGAGTCCCACATCGGGCTCCCTGCTCGGCAGGAAGCCTGCTTCTCTCTCTCTCTCACTCCCCCTGCTTGTGTTCCCTCTCTGGCTGTGTTTCTCTCTGTCAAATAAATAAAATCTTTAAAAAAAAAAAAAAAAAAAAAATACTCCATCCTTTTTCTCCAGGGTCATTATCACAAAGATGATAGCATAAATCAAGATTAAAGTAAAATGGTAATTATTGGAAATATGTGTAGCATCGGGCTATAATGAAGTGATATTTAGCTAGGAAATCTAGCTAAAGATTGTTGATCCTAATTGCTCCAACTCTATAAAGTTCCTGAGAAGGAGATAGTCACAAGAGGCAAACAGATGATAAACTATTTCCCCCCCTTTGCTGGAGTTGACCACCTACTAACTACCCCTTTTGGAACTTGCTGGAAGACAACATTCACAGATGATCTGAGCTCAAGCACCAAGTGGAGCTTCTACCTTCTTTTAAGGCCCTTTTATTACTGCCAGCTAGTTTGCATGATGAAAGAAATGAGTTTATTTATAAGTCTAAATTCTCCCCAGCCTATCTGAGCAGCTGAGAGCTCAGGATGGCTGGTCTGCATTAAGGGGCTGGGTTTTGGGTCACTTTTTTCTGGAAGCAGCAGAAGAGCAGAAAATATAAGGGCAAAGTCCAAGAGAGAAAGCTACACCAACCATAGGAACTCTTGGTACCCAACTATCAAAGATTAGCAGACAGGGCCTAACCATTATTCTGGAAGCTGATCCTATCAAGATATCTGCTCCACACTGTTGGGGGCGGGGGCAGTCAGTGGCAGGTGGGGAGAGAATTGAGAATCATCTCCAGCATACAAAGATAACTGTGTGTTTTACCTTTTTAGGCCTGTGCTACTCATTTGGAGCCCTTAGCCCTCAGCAGCTAGAGAGCACTTAAGAAGTGTTACTGAGCAACTGGTGAGACTCAGAAACTAAATGTTTGATTTGATTTGATTTTAATTTCAGTTTAAAAACATAGTATAAAATATTGTTCTATTAAACACAGCTTTATTGTTTTGGTAGGACTCATTTCTCTTAAAGTGTGGTATTGCATTAGATAGGTACTATTGCATGGTAATGAGTATGTTGAATCCTTCTTGGTCTTACAAATATATACACCACCAGTCAAATTAGTGTCAAAGGACAAATTCAGTTGGGGTGATTTTTGTAATGGGTTTATGTAAATTATTTATTTAGGCAGCATGAGTTACAGTGAAATCTATGTAAGTTGTAATTGGTAATTAAATTGAAATATTTTAATATTATACTTATTTTTAGCATTAATATCAATATGGACAAATTTTCAAATTAATTTAAAGTAAAGGCATACATCTGATGCAGTCAGAAAAGAAAAGCTGCTTTTTCGATGGGAACAGCAAAGAAAAGAAACTGGAAGAATATATGTGAAAATGTAATGGTAAGAGGCAATTACATTTTGTTGGGCAAATGAAAAAGGGAAAAAGGCTGTTTGCTTGCTGTGTAAAAACTTTTGTTTTGTTTTGTTTTTAGATTTTATTTATTTGCTACAGAGAGAGCACACATGACAGAGTGGGGAAGAGCACGAGCAGGCCAGCAGGCCGAAGCGCAGACAGAGGGAGAAGCAGACTCCCCGCAGAGCAGGGAGCTCAGTTCTGGACTCTGTCCCCCGGACCCTGGCTGGGGTCATGACCTGAGACAAGGCAGCCGCTTAACTGACTGAGCCACCCAGGTGTCACTGGAAACTTTTTTTTTAAAGATAATAAAGTGGACAATGTTCAGAGAGATTTTTAACAAATGCAGAATAAATTTGATAGTTAAATGTCTAACACGTTTAAAAGTTTTTAAATAGGATCTGAGCTTATAACCTCGTCAAGCTATAAAATGGCTTGGATACTTGCACAAAAAAGAAAGTCATTTTTAGATAGATAATGAAACAAGTCATTATTCCAGTTATAATTACAAAGAAAAGATTAAAAAGTGCATTTTATAAAAAGTTAAAGATCTTTAATGGAACTCTCAAACAGATACCAGTAAAACAAAAAGTCTTTCTAAAAATATTAGGGGTCAATTGAAAGTTCGAGAAATTGAAATATTTTCTTTAGGATTTAAGATGATTAATGTGGTGTTGCTCAGTTAACACTTCAGTTACATTTTGTCTCAAGAGGCCTCAAGTTCACAAAAAAACTGTTAGCAACTCATGACCTAGAAAATTAAGTTGTGTTGTAGATATTTTAGATTCTTACTTCGGTTAAGAAGAATTTCAAGGGCGCCTGGGTGGCTCAGTTGGTTAAGCGACTGCCTTCAGCTCAGGTCATGATCCCGGAGACCCGGGATCGAGCCCCGCATCGGGCTCCCTGCTCGGTGGGAAGCCTGCTTCTCCCTCTCTCACTGCCCCTGCTTGTGTTCCCTCTCTGGCTGTGTTTTCTCTCTGTCAAATAAATAAAATCTTAAAAAAAAAAAAAAGAAGAAGAATTTCAAATATGGCTTAAAAAAATCATTTATGTTATAATAAGACTAGTTACATTAGGTCAAGAATTCAAATACACTGGATTTTTAAAAAGAAGAGACTCATGTCTTCCTTATTGCTTTATTACATGAACCTTTAAAGTGTCATGAATGCAATTGTTACACTTATTCAAATGTAAAAGTAAAGGCTATGGATATATGTATATGTATTCAGGGATCATGAACTACTGCTAGTTTAGGGAACTATTGAAAGAAAAGACAACAGATCATTAACTCTTGTGTTCTTTGTTAGAGCTCATTAGGTGAGTCATGGGAGAATTTTATAAAGATGCATTGTTACCTCCATACCAAGATTTTTTGAAACTGAAACAGTAATGATGAAAAATGGCAGTGGGATTTATGTTTTCTTACTTATATCATACTATATATAAAAAAAAAAAAAGCAAAATTTGAAGCTCTAAGAAAAGGAAGTGTTTGCAACCTAGCTAGACGGGTACAAGAATTTGTTAAAATTGAAACTGTTCATATTTCAAATCAGTAATAATTATTTTACACATTTTAATGTGAATCAATATACAAGAAAGTTTTAATTGTAATTACCAGTATTATGTAAATTGGCTGCAAGGAGTAGAAGAAAAGTTTGAGGAACACTTGATAATTGATTAGCTTTTAGATTGCCTTTCAATTTATGAATTTCTTTGAATTTGATGTTAATAATATTGAGCTGAGACAAGAGTTAACAAATTTACCTAATTTGGGTAGATATAGAATCTGATATAGTTTTGTTTCAAAGACAAAGTGGGTATTCTAAAGAATGATGAATCAGTTTTGGCAGTGTAGATGTGAATATTAATAGAAAATGATTTTTTGTTACTTGCCCTAGTTATTGGAAAGCATTTAGGGATGTTTGGAAAGTTGGATGTTAAAAAAAGTACAACTATAAATTTTCTGAAATATAAGTATAGATCGTACATTCCTAGTAAAAATTTAGCTCTATATAATATGTGCTACAGTCTGTAAATGTAATATACATACCAGATTTCAAAAACTTAGTACAGGAAAAATAATGTAAAATAGCTCATTCATATTTTAAAATATTGATTCTTCAAATGATAATATATTTTAGGCACTGGGCTAAAGTATAATACTAAAATCAACCTTTTTTGTTTGTTTGTTTATTAGTTACTATAAAACTTTACCTCTCTGGCTCTCATTACCTTTATGTTGAGCAGCGCTGGTCTCGATTGTGCTAGGGATTACTTGGGGGAGCTGGGTTTAGCCCTGAGGAATATTGGAGCCTTATTTTGACCTAACATCCTTACAGTGCTTGACTGCAGAGTACAATCTCAGAATAAAAGACAAGGTCATAGCTGAAGGCTTTCTTAGTTTTCATACCTCTTGAGCATAAATTCCCTGACAAACACCCCGGCATACAGTATACCATTAAATCCATACTCAACAGCTGTCCCTCAAATCTGGGACCATCCATCCACTTTCTTCCCCTCCATCACCCCCCACCGTGCACTGTCCTTTGAGGTAACTAAAGCCTTAGCCCTGCCCTACTCCAGCAGCCCTGTCTTTTTTCCATCTGAGTCCCCTGAAAAGCTACCACTACCCTTTTTTCCTTCCTAGTCTCTACTGCACACACATCTGCTGATGCTAATTGGCTTCCTTCAGGGTCTTTTAGAAGGAATCAGACATTCTAATCAACAGAGAGGTTATCATTTCATCCATCTGGTTCCAAAAACTTTAAGGAGTTACTATCTACTTAATGAAAGACATGTCTCCTCACCTTCGTATAAACTTACAAAGAAGAAAGAAAACCCACTGGGTTCATTCTTCTCTTGCCTCCAATTTATGGCTCAGGAAAAAAAATCAGAATTATTATGGAGCATGAGTCAAAAAGCTAAAGCAAATGGACATATTTATCAGACAGGGGCTGATTTAGAAAGTGTTTTTGAAGATTAACATGCATAGAGGGACAAAGTCTAATGTTAAAAACATGCTCTGCAAAACTGAAAATAATGTTATGTTATAACAAATTAAGTCTGAAATTGTTTTAATTGGTGTGTGCATGTGGAAACAATAGAAATCCATCAAGTAGAAAGTACCTCAATTCTGAATGCACCCAGGAATTTATGAATTATTTTATATTAGAATTCCAAGTAAGGAAATAATACAGCTTTTTAGTAATGGCAAATGTATCCTAGAATTAACTTCTCTTTTTTATTTCCTAGCAGAAATAAATATTTTTACAATAGTTTTCATGTAAATATTCATGTTTATGTTATGCTATGTAGGGTAATCTGTCCTTTTTCTGATTTTTTTTTTTATATCAGAAAATGATAGGTCTGAGATTACTGGTACTTTAAAAATCATATTTTGCCTGTCCTCTAGGCTGATCACTTAAGGCTGTAAAATATCAATCTCTTTGAATATTACCTCTCAGTTTTCTTTTCTTCAAATAAGGATGATAATAGCATCTACCTCCTGGGGGCATTGCAAGGATTCAATGAGATGACCTGTCTACCACAGAGATATACAAATAGTGTTATTGCCATTCATTCTTATTATCGTTACCCGATCCATATCATTATCAAATTGTAGTATGTATGTATGTATGTATGTATGTATTTATTTATTTATTTTTAAAGATGTTATTTATTTGACAGAGAGAAATATAGCCAGAGAGGGAACACAAGCAGGGGGAGTGAGAAAGGGAGAAGCAGGCCTCCTGCCGAGCAGGAAGCCCGATGTGGGACTCGATCCTGGGTCTCCAGGATCATGACCTGAGCCCAAGGCAGTCGCTTAACCAACTGAGCCACCCAGGCACCTCCAAATTGTAGTATTTATCAGGATGAGTCCTTTGGGTAGTGGCTTTACACCATAATCAGATTTAATGTAGGCAGCTTGAACTCTGCATTCTTTGGAGAAAGGAGAAGGAATAGTTTTATTGGTCCATTGGTCCCATATTTATAACCTGAGTATCACCAAGAGTTTGAAGAGAGATCTTTTTCATACAACCTGGTTCTATTTCAGGAGTAAAACCCAGTAACTGGGGAGTAAAACCTGGTTGTTGAACTAACCAAAAGATAATATTTTTTTACTTTTTCAGAGGCAGACATTCACTTTCTAGGTTGCTGAAGGAATTTCACAGATGTTATTTATAAATGTAGTATTTACCTTAAGTGTTAATTTCAGAACCTAATTCTACTAGAATTGGGCAAAATCTATATTTTGGCAATTTCTTTTCATTGGATGTGTCTTAGCTTAGAATCATTAAGTCTTTTCTTCTCCCATAAAGAAATGAGAGGGAAGGCTGGAAGGGTCCTATAAATGCCTTTAGTGCCCCAGAGCTTTGTACATGTTTAAAAAGCAATGGCAGCTACTGAGATTTTTTTGACTAAGAAATATAACTGAAATGACCCTAAACTGATGACATTAAACTGATTTTTTTTCAAAGTTAAGTTTGAGATTCTATGAGGAGACACTACAGTAAATGTAGAGACCTTATATCTTTCAAGAAATGTAGAGACTGAACTCAAAAAGTCAATGCACTGCAAAATGCACTGCATAAAAAAACAGTGACTGAAAAGTAGCCGTTAAACTGATTTTTAAAAGATTTCCCTCCTGGAGCGCCTGGGTGGCTCAGTTGGGTAAGTGTCTGCCTTTGTCTCAGGTCATGATCCCCGAGTCCTGGAATAGAGCCCTGCATCAGTCTCCCTGCTCAGTGGGGACTTTGAGGATTTTCTCTCTCCCTCTCCCCATCTTCCTACCATCTATTCTTGTTCTCTCTTTCTGTCTCTCTAGTAAATAAGATCTTTTTAAAAAAATACATAAAATAAAAAGGTTTCCCCCAAATTTGGTGCCTCGTAACTGTCAAAGCAAGAATCAAGTGCTTGTATTGCCTCAGTGGGTATGGTAAAGAATGAAGTCATGCTCACTTTGGAGTTCCAAATTCAAGTTTTTTTTGGTTTTATTCTTGTTTTGGTTTTGATTTTGTTTCTAGTTCAGAGCAAGATAATATCTACCAAGTCAGGATTTTGTGAGGAAACAACAAAAGGATTTCTACATCCTAAAGCTTCCTTTTGATATCAAGAATGGGACTTGGGGGCGCCTGGGTGGCTCAGTTGGTTAAGTGACTGCCTTCGGCTCAGGTCATGATCCCGGAGACTCGGGATCGAGTCCCACATCGGGGTCCCTGATCAGCAGGAAGGCAGGCTTCTCCCTCTCTTACTCCCCCTGCTTGTGTTCCCTCTCTGGCTGTGTTTTGCTCTGTCAAATAAATAAAATCTTTTTTAAAAAAAAGAATGGGACTTGGAATCAAGGCAGAGAGACTTGCTTTCCAGTTCTATGAAAAGTATATATCAGAAGCTTTTTCTTTTCAGGTAGAAATGGTATTAGAAAGCTCTTCCATCTCTAATATTAGGAAATGAGGGGCTGTAAAAATCAGGTGACTTAGGTGAGGATGAACATGCTGCCCAGGGACACATTGGCAAGAGTTGGGGAGAAGGAAAGGCAATCTAATAAACTCTGATTGGGATACTTGATTGATTGAGGGCAAATCAAAGAACATCCAAGTTTCTGCTCTGCTTCCCTTAGCTTCATGCCACATAATATCAGAGTGCTACATCACTACAGGCAGAGGGAAGGTCTAGATGCATTGCCTTGGGGCAGCAAGTGCCTGGTCTGTATTACATGCATTACATGGAAAAGGTCTGTGTGAAGGAAGAAGTAGGTGGGCAAGAATTAAAAGTAAGCATAACTGGGGCACCTGGGTGGCATTGTTGGTTAAGTAACAGTGGTTTGGGCTCAGGCTGTGATCTCAGGGTCCTGCAATGGAGACTCTGTGTTCAGTGTTGAGTCAGCTTGGGTTTCTCTCTTCGCTCTGCCCCTTTGCTCCGCTGTCTCTCTAAAACAAATAAATCTTTAAAAAAAAAAAAAGTAAGCATAACTAAATAAAATTAGGCTTAACTGCCAAGGAGTTACCATGGTTCAGGATGAGGAAACCTGTGCAAAGTCAAAGAGCCTCAAGTAAAGGCCATGACGTCTCAGAGAATCTGTGCCTCCAGCAAAAATCAAAATGTGGAGCCTAACTAGCACAAGGAGTTTATTGAGCTTCATGGGAACTGTCATATTTGCCTACCTTGAGAACATAGACCTTAGTGCCATAATCCACAGACAGGTCAACAAATCAATGCTGGAAGGACAGAGACCAATGCTAAGACTTACCGGTTATTCCTTGCTCAGAGTCAGCAGAGCTAGAGTTATCTTTTTCTCATGCTTATGAGATTGTGTGTCCTTTTGTACTCCTAAGAGAACAAAAAGGTAAGAAGTCCAAAATGATTATTTACCATTAAGAGATTGAATTAACCTAAGAGCCTTTCTAACCACAAGAGAAAAGTTGCTGTTCATCATCAGATTTAAGGGTTTTTTTGTTTGCCTGGAATGTGTGTGTGTGTGTGTGTGTGTGTGTGTGTGTGTGTGTGTGTGTGTGCGTGTGTATACATATGTATATATATAATTTATTTTTAATTAGAGATATAGAGGATCAAGGACAAAATGAGGTCCATCATAGAACATAAAAAATGACTGCTTTTGTACGTCTAAATTGTGGTGTGTGAATTTTAATGTTGTTGTAGGAGTATCAGAGTAGAGTTTAATCCTCCTCTTTCCTACCTCATGCAAGCCCAACAAGCTCTCTTTATATAGAATGTGTAATCTTTCTCCATCTCTGCTAGTAGTAAAAATCACAATGTTAGAAATTCAGCTGATGAGTTAAATGTAATCAAAATTTACTTGGAATATAGATTGAAACACAGGACATCTTTACATGTGGACCAGGTAAGAGTAGAAAAGAAAAGCTATTCATACAGAAAAAAAACTGGCATTATTGGATATGAGTTTACTGACATGGCTATGTTAACATTCATCCTACAGGTGGTATGAATGAGGCAAATCCTGTGGCTTATTACAATAGCACTTGGAAGTTAGACATTCCCCCCAAACAATGATGCCTCCACTTGGGAAGATAACTGACAGTGCCACACACTGTGATCATTTATATCCCAGGGGTGTTTTCTTGAAAGTTATTTTTAGTTATTTGATGACATATTTCTCCTAATCCACAATACTCTGCTTTTTTCCTCCTACATTACATAAGACCAGACCACAAAATCAACGTTCAATAAACCATTTCATATTCTTGCCACTTAAAATTTTGTCTACTTTAAAAAAAAAATCACCACTCATCTGCTGTTAAGTTGTACCTTTTATTTTAAGAAGCAAAAGAGGCAAATAGTTTTTAATTGCCCTGCAAATATTTACATCCTATACATCCTGTGATTCAACAATTACGCTTATCAGTTTTCCACCCCCTGCTAAAGTAACCACAACATTATCAGGAGGGAAATGATGGAAAAAGAAAAATGCTCTAGCAGGCTTATTCAACTTTGCGTGTAGTAGTCCCTCACTGGCTTGAACTACAGAATTATTTTCCACCCTCAGGAGAAATTGGTTTTTTCCCACCACCGATGGGCCACCACTGTGGCAGGATCTGTTACTTAAGAAATACCAGAAAGATTGTTCTCTTACAATGCTGTGTCCTGTAAATACTTGAATTGTGCCTGTAATTACCCTAAAATGCATTGCCTGCTGTGCTTGCTTATGTCCAAGAGCAGTTTAGAAGGTCAACCTGAGCGCTTTCATAGCTTTGATTACTGGTTGTTACTTGGTAATGAAGTAAGCGGGATAAGAAGCAATAGTTAATATTTGTGTCTCATTTGTCGGTGAAATGCTTCTGGAACTCTCCCATAGGATGATGATGTCATTCATTCTGATTCAGATATATATTTAAGGTATTAAGTGGTTGCTGTTTTCCAGAAATGTATAGCAAGCATAGAATTTCTTGCTCACAGATAGACTTTTCCAATAATCTGAGTGGAGGCTAAATCTGTATAAGTTCTGTGCCTCAGAGGTTTTTTGGCCTTTTTTCCTGGACTCTTGCTCTTGGGATAGACTAGATTTAGAATCTAAAAATAGCAATGTCAGTACTAGGCTGCTTGAGGGGTATTGTGTGGTTCTTCTAGAGGATGTG
The DNA here is from genome assembly GCA_004023965.1 of Spilogale gracilis. Lineage (NCBI taxonomy): Eukaryota > Metazoa > Chordata > Mammalia > Carnivora > Mephitidae > Spilogale > Spilogale gracilis. The sequence goes on from PITA01006829.1 coordinate 23,306, forward strand.
AAGAGCTCTTCCCTGAGGCTCCAGGCCATTCTGAAAGGCACTGAGGGAGAGGCATGGTTATGGTCTGTATGCATGGAACAACAGTGACATCCAGTGCTAATACACTTCACGTGAAGAGCCCAGAAGTGCAGCGTTGCATCATTTTGTGGTACATGAACAAATATGATGGCAAGGGAGATGTGGTTAAGATGAGTGTATTCACTAGTAGCTGCTAACAACAGGGGCAAGTGGTGTTCCAGGTCAGAGGATATTCCATGTAGCACAGCCCTGTAGGAAGGAGTGTGGAGGCCTGTGCATCATCCCCAGCCTCATCCTGAGGAACACTGGTAGGGTGCCAGGCCATCAGCACCCTCTCATGTTATTTCTCAGGACTCATGAAGTGGAGATGGTGACGCCATCCCACCAGTTCACCGTCAGTGCCTCGGGCTCAGCATTGACGGATCTGGAGTTATATTTTTCTCCAGGTTCAAGATATTTGGAAACACCATGGAAGACACAGAAAAGCTCAGCCAGTTTGTAACTTTAGTAGGATAATGTAAGATTGCATTGCCCTCCGTTTTCTCTCCAGAGGAAGATTCACTGCTTTGTGCTTTTTTGGTCATAGCCAACCAGCAGTGAGAAAGCTATATGTCCTCTACCTGTTTTTCACACCATGTGAGAGTTTACTAATTGTTCTTTATTGGAGAAGAGCTACTTTCTGAGGCTATGATAGAAAGCTTTGTCTATGTATTTGACGTTAGCAATAAACAATCCCTCAAAAACTATTCCCAGAGGTTCCTGGGTGGCTCAATCATTAAGTGTCTGCCTTCGGCTCAAGTCATGATCTCAGGGTCCTGGGATTGAGTCCCGCATTGGGCTTCCTGCTTGGCTGGAAGCCTGCTTCTCCCTCTCTCACTCCCCCTGCTTGTGTCCCCTCTCTGTCTGTGTTTCTCTCTGTCAAATAAATAAATAAAATCTTAAATAATAATAATACTTAAAAAATTATTTCCAGATCATTCTAGAATGTGTTAAATACCTATTAACAAGTAGGCACAGTGCTAGGCCCTGTTCACACTTTATCTTCAATGTTTGCATTATCCACACAAAGTAGGTTTTGTCTCCATTTTATAGATGAGGAAAATGAAGCTTAGTAGGGCCTCAATAATTTGCCCATAGTGAGAATCTCAGGGTTTGAACCCACACTCTCCAGCACTGACATTCCAGAGTGTGGAATTCATAAAAGGAAATGTCAGCCTACTGTTCCTGACTACTTCTGCTACACTGTCTCCTACAGCAGCCTCCAGCCATGCATGGCTATTCACATTTAATTAATAAAATCCAAATGAAATTAGAAATTCAGTTTCTCATATATCAAACATGCAATAGCCACATATATCTAGTGGCTACCATAAGGTACAGCATAAATACAGAACATTGCCATTAATTCTGACAGTTGTATTGGGCAGTGCTTCTGTAGGCTAGAACATTTAAGGAAAACAAAGCAAAGGATGTTTTTTAAGTTTTTTTCTTTACAGTATCCATCCCAGATCACCAGTAAGAAAGTGAGCAGGGCCCCAGGGCTTTAAGAGAATTCTTGAATATAATATGCATTTGGTTGGGGGAATATTACATATTGTTACACAACAATGAAAACCAAATCTATTGTTTTAAGGGAAAGCTGTAGGGTAGGAAAGGGTTCTGAGCACATTCCCTGTTCAGTCCTGTCTCTGCTTACCAGCATTAAATACTATGGAGGCTGAGCTCGCCCTTTTGGGACTCCCAGGACTGGGAATAAATTTTTACATTAAAAAAAAAAAGAGGAAGAGGGTGCCTGGGTGGCTCAGTTGGTTAAGCCACTGCCTTTGGCTCAGGTCATGATCCCAGAGACCCGAGATTGAGTCCCACATAGGGCTCCCCGCTCGGCGGGAGGCCTGCTTCTCCCTCTCTCACTCTCCCTGCTTGTGTTCCCTGTCTGGCTGTGTTTCTCTCTGTCAAATAAATAAAATCTTTTTTAAAAAAAAAGAAAAAAGAGGAAGAATGTGAAATTTTTCTTTTCTTGTAAAAGTTCACTGAAACAAGGAAAATGAAAATAAATAAAACTATAAAAATGAAAATCAGTTATCACTTATATTTTAGAATATACTTTCTTTTTTCTATGCACTTTCACTTGATAAATGCAATGCATTAAGAGCCATTCTGTATGTCATTGTTCTTAAACATTCCTCTATAGCTTTTTTTTTTTTTTTAAGATTTTATTTATTTCACAGAAACACAGCCAGAGAGGGAACACAAGCAGGGGGAGTGAGAGAGGGAGAAGCAGGCTTCCCGCTGAGCAGAGAGCCTGATGTGGGACACAATCCTGGGTCTCCGGGATCATGACCTGAGCCGAAGGCAGTTGCTTAACCAACGGAGCCATCCAGGTGTCCCTCCTCTATAGCTTATTAATGAGGGCATTTTATTACATTTGGTGACTGCATTATACATTACTGTCTCTTGTCATTGGATATTTCATTCATTTTTGATGCCACAAATTTTCATGAACATTTATACAGTAAACATCCTTACACAAAAAGTTTGTGTACATCATTAAAATTGTTATGAGGCTGGGAATTCTGAATCAAATTTTAAGCAAAATTTTAAGTCTTTGTGATGCACATTGCCAAATCCAGCATCTATGTTAATATTTGTACTGGTGTCTATCCACTGAATTTTTACCAGAAGCATGATTTTCTCATAAAACTGTAATACAACAGGAGTTGTATTTAACTGTTACTTTTGGAACTCAACTCATGGAAGGTGATAAAGGCACATTTTGTAAAGAAACCAATGTGAATTTGTTCCTTGGTGAGGCATGGGTACACCAGGTGGGGTTGTCACACAAAATAAAACTTACTTGCAGCAAGTAAGGAGATCATGGGGAACAACTTCTAAAGACCTAACTCTTTGCACAAGGATGGTTGGGTTCCTTTGTTTAGGGTTAGGGAAGCCTTGTCATCATATGTAGAGACAGGCATAAGTTCATGCATGTCTTAAGGAAACATGCTTACTCATGCATTGTATGTGTGCTCTTCCTTGGGCAGATATTTTAGTATTATAATGAGGTAAATGTGGTCATCAGTCATTCTAGAGGTCATGCTGTGGTCCATCTGCACAGGCATGAGTCAGGGATTAAGCTCAAACTGGTCTGAGTGGTCTGGGCCAGCTGGAGGTCCTGTCAGGGCGGTTGCTCATGTGAGGGGAGGTTTTGCTTTCCATTTGTCTGAGTTAAGACATAAGCGGGAGAGAAGAGCTCAAGGAAGAATGTGGGACAAAGGTTGGTGAGTATAAGCAAGTGGGCAGTCAAGGTGAGATCCTAGCTGGTGACAATTTCGGTGGTTCTGATCTTAACATGATAGCTAGTAAATAAGTCATCACACCCCAGGAATCTTGGTCAAGACTTAAATAATTCTGCTTTAATCAAGAGCTGCATGAAGCTATAAAATGTTTACAGGAAAGTTGAGAGGAAAAATGGTTATATTCTGCATTATTGTCTTATTTTTTCTTTCAGTATATAGTCAGGGTCAGATTGTGACAGTAGCAGGGATGGAGAGCTCAAAATGGAATACATGTATATTTTGATGTTGGTGTGTTGGGCAGTAGGGCCAGTGTGCTGGGAACACAGGCTTCTTGCTATCAACAACGGGTAAACTGTAGTCCATTATCACCCCAGAATGGAGCAGGGGGTGCTTTTTCTCCAAAATGACATTCATCTTTGAGTGTGTGCCAGCTCTGGTACTCTTGAATTCCTAGGGCCAAAATGGCATATGGGGAGAAAATAGAATCTTACTTCCTCTTATTTTTAAGGCCCTGATCACGTGACTTACATCTCCAGTTCACTTCCTATGTTTATTTCATGTTTTACTGGTAGGATGGTATTTTATCATCCTCACACTGGAATTATCCAAGCCTTGTTTATTGGGTTCTTGGTCTACCATTAACTGTAGCGTCTGTACCTTCCCCAAAGACAGTTGACTGATAGAAGACTTCAATGTTGTCTTTTTCCTAAGTCCCCTTGCAGTGCTTTTGTGCTTTTTTTCTTTTTCTTCTTCTTCTTTTAATATTTTACTTAATTTTTTTTAAAGTAGGCTCGATACCCAACATGAGACTCAAAGTCATGACCCTAAGATCAAGAGTCACAGACTCTACTGACTGAGCCAGCCAGGTGCCCCTGAATTGGTCTTTTTAAAATATGTCTGGAAGAGAAGCTTCTTTGAATAGTGAAAGGAATGCGTGCACAGACGCTGGAACATTCATCTGGCTTCACGTCTTGGCTCTGCTACTGGCTGGTTATGTGCCTGCGAATACATTACTTAATTTTGACCTTTGGTATCTGTAAACTTGGGATACGAGTAATACTCCCTCATAGGATTATTAGGGTTAAATAAATTAATATCTGTGAAGTGCTTATGATAGTGCCTGGCCCTTAGTGAGTATTATAAAACACTGTTAAATAAAATATAGACGTTGGTTCTTAAATTTTTCACCTCTCAATATTTTCAGAGCACATGTTTGTGTCTTTTTCTGCTCATCCATTTTTATTTATTGCTTTTTTTGTAAGTAGATTTAAAATGACCTTTTTAAATAGATAACTTCTCCCTCTTATAATGAATCAGACATTTAGGGTTCTCTTGCCAAGATGGTCCTTCATTGAGACTAAGTAATAAAATGTCATAATGTTAATAATTGCTAACACTATTTGAATATTTTATTATGAACCAGAAATGATATTAAGAACTATACCTAAAGTCTCCTTTATAAGCCTCCCAAAATCCTATAAAATAACTACAGCTATTACCCTCATATTAAATAGGAGATTTGGAAGATTTAGTCATTTTCCTGGGCCGTACAAATAGTGGCAGAGCAAGGCTAGGAGCCAGGTTTTTCTGAAGCTTTTTGAGACCACTCTCCTGCTTTCACCCTGTTTATGCACAGGTAGAGAAAAAACTTGGTTTACCTCCAGCAACATGCTGCCACTATTAATGGTGACACTTACATTATCAAAATGACAGTAAAAATAACTGCTCTTCACCAAGAGCCTGCTATTGTCAGGTGCTTGTTCTTGTTTATGCCTCTTAGATTAGCTACACCAGGAGGCCATTGGATTGAGCTGGCACTCACGCAGAGGCGGCCCGCATGAGCAAGCCACACTCCAAGCCTGTTAAGGCCTTAAGGTTACAAAAGCAAAACACTAAGGACAACCAGTCACGAGAAGATAACTAGGCTTTAAACTCTAGCCAATCAAATAATTTCCTTTCTCTGCTCCACTTTCTCCATGTACTCTTTTCCCCTACACGTCTAAACACTCCTGGTTTTGCGTAAAAAAACAACATTTTTGTATGCCAAAGTTTATCTTTTAACAAGTTCTGAAGTAACTTTGTAGGCCTGAGGTGGTGCCACTCCTGCCCAGGGTGCTGTGTCAGCAAACCAAAAACTTAGATGACTTTTGAATCCCTGTAGAAAGCCTGCATTTATACAGTAAATCTGTGGTGTGTGCAGTCAGTCCCCAAAGAGCAGGCCACTTCTGGGTGCTCACTAAAACAAGGTTGAGTTTGTGTCCTAAGCCAATCAGATACTCTTCATTTGTCTCCTAGTCTTTACTCCTCATCTTAAAAATCTTCTTTCTTAGCACCGTTTTGCTGTTCCTAGGACCCTTGAAAACAGACTTCCCACTTCCTTGAGTGTTAAAGTTTATATCAACTAAATTGTCTTCATCATTCTTTTTTTCAACAGTTTTTGGTGATGAAGAATGAAATCTGAAGCTGACTGCTAGCAGGCTCTGGGACAAGGAGACACACAGGCGAGGCACCTGCTAAAATCCTCAAGACGAGCATTTCTTGTCCTTACCAGGGGCCATGGGTAAGTCACTCGCAGACTGGAGCTCCACTTCCTTGTGTGCAGTTCTCTGATCCAAACTGACTTTATTTAAAATATACATGTGTATACATATGACAATATATATGTATAACAATATGAATGCTGTGTAACCATATATAAGTGTATGTGTGTGTGTGTGTGTGTGTGTGTGTTTATTTCCCAGAAAGGTTCTGGGACCCCTTTCTAGGGTTTGTTAAAGTTTCTATGATGGTTCTGTCTCCTGAAAAGGTTCTGAAATTTGTTAAAATTCCAAGAAAGTTTCTCGAGACTCCAGAAAGGTTCTGAGGTTTATTCAGATCCTCAGAAAAGGAGTGCCTGTGTGGTTAGGTCAGTTAAGCTAAGTGTCTGCCTTCGACTCAGGTCATGATCTCAGGGTCCTGGGATTGAGCCCTACACTGGGCTCCCTGCTCAGCGGGGAGTCTGCTCTCCCCCCACCCCTTCCCCTGCTCATGCTTGCATGCTGTCTCTCTCTCTTTTTCTCTCAAATAAAATCATAAAAAGAAAAAGTCCCCAGAGAATTCTGGGGTCCTGAAAAGGCTCTGGAGTAGTTATGTTAGGGTCCACAGCAGGTGGCGGCCTTTAAAGGACTAAAAAGCAGAAATTGCAATTTTGTAACAGGGGAACTCAAAGAGTCTCAACTTGGGGACTTGGAGAAATGATTAAGATGAGAAATTGGACAGTTTGACTATCAAATTTAAATCTCAGTCTGAATTAGACTGCACAAATCTAAATCTCAATCTAAGTTAGACTATTAAAAGCCATCAGAAATCTTCTCATGAAGGAATCATAGGCTGTCTTACTAATGAGAATCTCAGAAGCCAAAATAGCTCTACTGAAAGATGCATTGCAAAAGCTTGATGAAAAATTAAAGAAACAACAGGTACCTCAAACAAAGGACTGATGTGGCTCCTACAGTCCCCATTTACCGTCCTTTACCAGGGTACTCAGTCCACTCTAAAAAGACTATAAACTGTAAACAAAAGTCTGTCAGTTTAGTGTCCTTTCAACTGCAACAACTCCAGAGCCAGAAACCTAAGACATCTGGTCCTTCTGCACTGTTCGCTCCTGGGGATCCATCGTTAACATGCTAGATTGGAAACTGCCATCTCATTTGCAGTCAGATTGCCTTCAAAGATTTTGTCAAAGCCTTCCACACCAACTCAGATGATCCCATATGTACCCTGGAAGGCGGGCCCTACATAGGCACTTCCCAGCTTTGGCAGGACTCAGGGATTCTTTGCTACCAGTTATTCCCTTTAATAGCCCAGCAGAAATTGAAATTAATATAAATGGAAGAAGACCTTGCCAAATTCTGGTAGATATACCAGAAATCCCACTTGTTTGGGAGCCTGTGGATGGAATTTTGGAAAAACTGGCAGAGAAAGGTTGAGAATTCTTACCGGAGTCAGCAGTTTCACATCTCTGCTGTCAAGAGAGGAAGGTGACATTTCACATTGTTGATTCCTTTTCAAATCCAGACTCAGCTATTAAGTTGGTTTTGGGATATCCATTGGTTGTAGATCAGTTTCTCCTACGTATTTCCTTCTTTCTTTCTTTCTTTCTTTTTTTTTTTTTAAGATTTTATTTATTTGACAGAGAGAAACACAGCCAGAGAGGGAACACAAGCAGGGGGAGTGAGAGAGGGAGAAGCAGGCTTCCTGCTTGGGGACTCGATCCCGTGTCTCCGGGATCATGACCTGAGCCAAAGGCAGTCGCTTAACCAACTGAGCCACCCAGGTGCCCCTCTTTCTTTTTTTAAATTTAAATTCAATTAACCAACATGTAGTACATCACTAGTTATATAGTGTTCGATGATTCATTAGTTGCATATAACACCCAGTGCTCATCACATTCTTTCTTGTCTTGTTTTGTGCTCTGAGAACTTGGCTTGGCTTTCTGCCTGCCTGGGGCACTGGGGTTATCTGTTCTTATGTATATAGGCAGTTCAGTTGTGAGGTTGGCGATTCTAGATATGACCAGACAGAAATGTACATTGCACTCCATTTGTGGCTAGGTATGGCTGCACAGAAGTATGGGTTGCACCCTCATTTGTAGCTAAGATTCTACTGAGTGTTGCCACCCTTAGGAGGTTGTCTAGGTTCTTTCTTTCTTTCTTTCTTTCTTTCTTTCTTTCTTTCTTTCTTTCTTTCTTTCTTTCTTTCTTTGGCTGTCTTTGGGTGTGGCTCTGGATGTGGGAGGATAATATCTTTTGAATCTCTTTGGGGATGCCTCTTTCATCAGTGGGGTTATTTAGTCCTTCTGAGAATGTTTATTGTTTGTTATGGCCCAAACCTGACAAGATAGTTGAAAAGATTTTTTAGGTAGCTCTAGAGCCAGAAGTTGGCAAATTTGAAAGTGATATTCAGAGCCTGATGGGAATTTTTTAGGGCCATCTCCCCTAAACAAAAATGAAACTCTCCAGAGGGAAAGAGAAACATTGCAAAGAAGAACAGCTTTAAATTTAGAACACAGCAGTCTTTTGGTTTCCATCTAGTTGAAGATCTCCCTGATATAAAAACGCTAATTGAAGATAATGTAGTTGGATGGAGGGGGTCAGCTCCTGATATCACTCAGGTTTCAACCAAATTCTTTGAGGAATGAAAAACAGCTGAACAGGTAAAGAAGATGTGTGTGTGTGTGTGTGTGTGTGTGTGTGTGTGTGTGTGTGTGTGTATGCATGCAACAGAGTATTACTCTGTCATAACGAAGAATGAAATCTTGCTATTTACAACAACATGGATGGGCCTAGAGGGTATAATGCTAAGTGAAGTAAGTCACACCGAGAAAGACAAATACAGTATGATTTCACTCATATGTGAAATTTAAGAAACAACAAATGAACAAGCAAATAAAGACACAAAAAAACGACTCTTAAATACAGAAAACAAATTGGTGGTTGGGGCCATGGGTGAAATAGATAAAGGGATTAAGGGTATATTTATCCTGATGAGCAGTGAAGTACCTCCAGAATTGTTGTATCAGTATATTGTACACCTGCATGTAACATAGCACTGTAGGTTAATTAGACTTCAATAAAACAAACAACTGTCCTATAAAGTAGGCCAGAATTTCTTACATCTGTCTGTCTTCAAGCCACGCTGTGTTACCTCACCTGGAATTCCTCATTTCTGGAACATTTGGGAAAAAAAGTTTTTCTATTGAACATACATTATTTATATATGTTCATGTGTTTAGATTTGGAGGAATCCAGAGGATAAAGTTCTTGAATGAAGCAGTATATCAATAGAATGATAAATCTTGCTAACAAGGTTTACCTTATTGTGCCTTTTCCACTTATGAGTGTAAAAATCAAAAAGACAAAACTCCCAACTGCAGGAGGCCTATCTTTATTCTTACAGTGGGGGTTGGGGAGGCAAAAGACTGTAGATCCAGGTCTAGTTTATTGTTTTCCTCAAGCATTAATATTCATCCTTTACTGCCAGGAATGCTTGTGAAGCTCTGTCACTCTAATTTAAAAATGCTTTTGAGGAGGGCTCCACACTGTCTGCTCTGAAATGGGACCTTGCTATTCTTATTTGTAAACTGTCAGCATGAGGCAGGAACTAGCCATCAGGAAGATGTGCTTTCACAGAAATATAAAGTGATTGGAAAACCCCAAACATCTATAAGCCTAACTTCTTTCATGCCTAATAGTTTTCTTTTTCTTGTGCCTTATGAAAAAAGCAGGCATCCACTGGGGGGTTTTCATTCATTGTTTTGCTGACTTTTAATTCACAGATGATTTATGCCATGGTTGCATTTGCAGAACCGGCTCATGAATGTAAGTTATAAGAGAACCAAATAGCATTACAAAAAGTTTTTTCTTTCTTCACTCTTAAAACTTTCCATGATATTCAAAGTGAGTGCCTTCTGGATTTTTTTCTCCATTTCAATACATTAGAGAGCCAGAAGATGGAATCAATGTTATATTAAACAAGGACTGAATAAAGGATCTGTCTTACTAATTATTTGGTGTCTCCATTTCATGTGTGGTCTCCTCAGTATTTACAAATGTAAGATAAATTTCCCAATCATTTATGCTGCTCTCCCAAAAGCCCTCATTTGGAGACACTGCACACTCAGATTGGGGAAAAAAACACTAAGCAATGAGTTTTAGAAATGAAAACTGGGCAGCTCAATCTTGGTAATTATAGGGCACCACTGAAACTCGTATACACCAGGCCTTACATAGTTTTTTTTAAGGCTTATCTTGACTCATGTCAAATTTCTATTAGGCCAGATGTGTCTCATTTGTGGGGAACTACACATTTCAGGGAGTTGAGCCTTTGAATGGCTCTGTACCTCCTGCTCACACGTCTGTCTGTCAGTCTTCAACAAAGACAAGGAGAAACTGGGAGTACAGAAAGATGCACATTTACTCTTCTTTCAGTACTAGAATTGCGTACCAATGGCCCTATGGCAAATCATCAACCTTTAATGGTATTTCAGTTGGCCATGAGAATTACTGTTTCCCAGAATAAAAGATACACAATTACCTGTTGTCTATGAAACCTTTACAGTTTTCCCATCATCTTTCATGTCCTTTTCTGCCATAATATGGTATACATTCTTTTGTAGATCAACTGTCTATTGGTCTCTCAGTGTGACTTCTTAAAGACCAGGAATTCTGTCTCTTATCTAATGTAATAGCTGGCAAATGTAGGTATTTAGGAAGTATTTTTTTAATAAATGAAAGATTAAACAAATGGATAGAAACAGTGCTTCATTTAGTCTTTCAATATACCACTTAAACTTGCAGAGATAGGCACTAAAAGTCATTAAAAAATAGAGCATCGTTATTTAAGAAGTTAACTCAAGTTGAGAAAAAAAGATTTCCTTAACAAATTTTTTAAAAATTTTAAAAAAGATATTATTTATTTATTTGACAGAGAGAGAGATCACAAGTAGGCAGAGAGGCAGGCAGAGAGAGCAGAGGAAACAGGCTCCCTGCTGAGCAGAGAGCCTGATGCGGCCTCCACCCCAGGACCCTGAGATCATGGCCTGAGCTGAAGGCAGAGGCTTTAACCTACTGAGCCACCCAGGCACCCCCCCTTAACAAATTTTAAAAAGGAAACAGAAATGTCTTGGTCAAGACATTTGGCTATATTCTATATACTTGGCTATATTCTGAGTTTTGCAGAATTATTTTCACTTAATTCACTTTGTATATATTTTCTAATTGATTTTTGTAAATTATTTGTAGTAGAGTTAATTGTGGAAAGAAATACAAAACAAAATGCAGCTCCTTTTTTCAAGAAGCTTAAGATTTAGTGTATGTAGGACTACATAAGTGTAATCTCTAGAAATACTTTGGTGAGTGTTGTAAGACTGGTAAATTCTGAGAGAATCATGAGGCCTCTGCACAGGGCTCTAGACTGCAATGTACTGCCTAGGGGCTCGGACTCCGTTGACAGGTTTCCTGCGAGCTTGTGCTCTTACTAGCTTAGTGTCCTTGGGTAAGTGAAGAATGTCTCTGTTCCTAGATTTCCTCATCTATAAGATGGAGGCTCAGTGGTCAGGCACCCTGTATCAGAAGCTGGAGTGCTAATCCAGGGAATTGATGTATGTAGAGTTCTTACAATTATGTCTGGAGGAAAAGTGAACAAGGTAGGTGATTCTTTCTGAGCAGCATTTGCCTGCTGCAAAGGAAGAGAGGGGGCAGACCAAGAGGCACAGTATTTGCCGGGGCCAGACATTAAAATCATGAATGTTTGCAGAATTGAAGAATTCATCAGGACTGGAGCATGCTGCCCATGTCTCCAGCTTGAGGCTGTGGCCATAATAGGAAGGTAGACAGTTCATGACAAGTCCTTAACCTATGAGCCCACTGCTATGAAGTTATTCCCATGAAGTAACTGTACAGAGACCATATGCTAACTTTTATTGTAATAAATACTCACTTGTTTAGTAATCTTATTTTATTTATTTTTTAAAAAGATTGTATTTATTTGACAGAGGGCAAGGGCATAAGCAGGGGGAATAACAGGCAGAGGGAGAGGGTCATCTCTGAGCAGGGACCCCATTATGGAGCTTAGTCCCAGGACCCTGGGATCATGACCTGAGCCAAAGGCAGGCGCTTAACCGACTGAGCCTCCCAGGCATCCCCTAGTAATCTTTTTATTTTAAACTGTAGCAGATTTTAAAAGTAATATACTCTAGCCCCTCATGTACTTATCCAGTTGTATTTCCTTTCATTAATTGTTTTTACTTACTTTAAAACCATAGTTATGATCTTTTAAATGAGGAGCGTACAAAGGGTCAAGAAGAGGAGTTAGGACACGTTTGACCTCAGGGAGGTTCTATGTATCCTTTTCTCCTGGTTAGTTCAGAAGGACAGACATTTTCAACCCTACAGACCCATGTGGTTTCTTTGGCAAACAAATCACATCTTTGGGAAAGACCAACAGACCCTGTGTAGAAATAGGTGAACCAACATTTCTTCTAAAAAGAACAACTAGTCCATTTCTTGGTAGAACCTCAGGAACCTCTTTGGGACTATTTTAATTTTATTTTTTTCTCCGGCCTCTCTACAAGGAAACCTTGGAATAAAATCCATGATCCCCAGCACCTTCAGCTCCCCTTTTAATGAATACCTGATGGAAAACCCTGGATGTGTTTAATTTTAAAGCAGTGATTCCTCACCACAAGATAGCACATTGTTTCTCTGATTTGGGAAAATGAGAATGACAATGTGGAAAATTTTTCATAAAACTGTCTTTTTTCACATTCTAAAGGATAGTTTACTCTGAAAAGAGGATGTTTCAATTTTTTTGATGTTAAAATAGTCCTTTAGGGTTCCTGGGTGGCTCAGGGATTTAAGCGTCTGCCTTCAGCCAGTGTCATTATCCTGGGGTCCTGAGAGCCCCCCATCTGTCTTCCTGCTCAGCAGGAAGTTTGCTTTTCCCTTCCTCTCTGCCCATTCTTCTGCTAGTGTTCTCTCTCTCTCTCTCAAATAAATAAATTTAAAAATTGTTTAAAAAATTCCTTTAATAAACTTATAGTAATGAATGATGAGAATAATGTCAAGTGCTCTTATGTCCAAGGTTAAGATGCTGACATCCTTATGATGCTGTCTGTCCTTTAAATTTTTTAATACTTGGTAAATTCTACTAGTCTGGGGACTTCTGTCTAGAGAACAACCTAAAGTAACTAGGAGGTTTTTTGAAGGAAAGACTAATAAAGGATACCAAAGGAAATATTAGAATTATTTTTCCGTGTGCTGGCTTCTAGAAGTTTAATTAAACTTAGCCATTGACAGTAATATTTCTTGGATCTACTGTCATATCCAATACTTAAAGCAAAGATACAAACTCTTTTTTCTTTTAAACATGATGTCTGTGTCCCTGTTTTCACACCTTTGCTTCAAGTATTCACTGAGTTAGAAATGCCATCCCCCATCTGTGCCTGCTGAAACCCACATGAACTATAATGCCTATCTCAAATACCTTCTTTCTCATGAAAATGTCCCTGGTTGTTTCTACTTGTTTCTTCCAAAATCTTGGGATGTTTGAGGTAAACATTCCTTTTATTTACTTATTTCTTTTGAGGATAAATATGATACTCTTTGGAAGCAGTAGGCAGTTATATTGGTTTCCTAGGGCAGTCATAGCAATAGTACCAAAAACTCGGTGGATTAAGATAATAGAGTATATATTCTCACAGGATTTGAGGTAGGAAGTCTGAGGTTCTGGTGTCAGTGGAGCACACTTTCTTGGAAGGCACTAGGGAGGGAACTGCTCCACAGCGCTTTTCTAGCTTCTGGTAGCCGCAGGCATGGCATGACAGGTGGAGGCATTTCTAAAATACTCTTGTCTTCACTTGGTATTCTTCATGAGTGTCATCACAGTCTTCCCTCCACATTGTCTCCCCTGTCCACATTTCCCCATCTTATTATTTTTTAAAAAATATTTATTTATCTATCTATTTATTTATTTTGACAGGGAGGGTGGCAGGGAGAGGGAGAAGCAGGCTTTCTGTTGAGCGAGACCCTGCTGTGAGGCTTGATCCCAGGACCCTGAGATCATGACCTGAGTCAAAGACAATGCTTAACCGACTGAGCCACCTAGGTGCCCCATGCATTTCCCCATTTAATAATGAGGCCAGTCATGGGAGATGAGGGCCTGCCCTAATGACCTCATTTCAACTTGATTGATCTTTGTATGGCCAGTTTCCAAATAAGGTCACATTCTGATATGCTAAGCTTTAGGACATCAACATAGTTTTTTAGGTGGACATAGTTGAACCCATAAGTAGCTCAGAATGATTAGTGTGTGAAGATTCTGGGAGCCACTGGAGATGAGGTAGGAGAGTGAAACTAAGAACAGTCCATTAAGGTACTTTCTACCCAGTTAGAAATTTAGACTTGATCTGATTTGAAAGGACTGGAAGGTTTAAGTGCTTTCTTCTGACTACTTAGGGTAGGTAGAAGAAGGACCCAGCCCTTTGGCTGCTGGAGGCAATTGCCTTTCCCCAAGATTGTTCTTAATGATGGCTTTCCCAAAAGAAAGTGTGGGCTGCATTTAGAAAGACAGGCTGGATGCAAAACACAACCAACAATAATGAAATTTCTTAACACAAAAAGGATTAAAATAGAGTTTCATACTAATTCCAATAAAATTGATCAAGTTTACAAGACTATAAGTGACAATACAACAATATATGGGTTACAGTTATTTACTTTTGCTAACAAGTGCTAATACTTTAGCAGCTGTGACATAGTAAATGTATATTTGGTTTCTGCCCTTGATTCCTGACACAGACCTCCTAAAACCCTTATAATTTCCTGAGTAATGCTAGTAATAAAGTGTCTTATGCACGGTTCCTAACTCCCTTGAAATTTCCTGGTGATAGGAGCATATTTTGTTCTAATGGGACAAGTCATGGTAGACTCCTGGATGGGGACTGGTCTCTAGAAGGGCTGAGCCATAATTAGAAGCTTGGCAATTCAGCCCCACTCCCCATCCAACAGGGAGGGGAGAAGGACTGGAGATTGACTTAGTAATGGATCATGACTACATGACGAACCTTCATAAACTGGTGAATATAAGTAGTTCCCTGAGTTCTGTGAATGTTTATGGGAAATTATTGAATCTGAGGATGAAGTTGTGGGAATCCCCAATTTAAAGCCATTGAGTTAGAAGTACAGGAGACCTAGGACTTGTGATTGGCCTCTAGAGTGAGGGGCAGTCTTGTGCCCCTAACCTGCAGGGTCCATGTTAAATCTGGATAGCTGGTGTCAGAATTTAATTGAATTGTAGGACACCTAATTGGTATCTGGAGAGTTGGAGAATTGGTTGGTGTGGTAAAATGTAAATAAAACACATATTTGGTGTTATAAGTGTTGAGTAGATAAAACAGTTTTCCTTTAGAAGCTTAAACTGTCTTGCAGTTGTAGGTCAGGAATTTGGACACGGCTCAGTTGGGCAATTCTTCTTTTCTGTATGTATTCAACTAAGATTCCTGGGGGTAGCCAGCTGGTATGAAGACTGGTTTGGCCTCTCCAGACCCTGACCACTTGAGGAGAATGGATGGAAGGTTAGAACCAGCTGGATTGTCAACTGTGACATAAACGGTGGTCTCACCAGCACATGGTCTCTGTATAGCTAGATTTCTTCCAGAATAGCGCAGGAACCCAGAATGAGTTTCGAGAAGCCTGAGAATGTTGCAAGCTTTCTTGTTATCATCCTCAGAGGTTCAGGAGGTAACACTGTCCAGCAAGTTACAAAGGTCAGACTGCATTTAAGGGGAAGAGAATCAAACTCTGCTTCTCAGTGGGAAGAGCAGTAAAGAGTGTATATAGCTATCTTTGATCTACCATGGCAAAAATTAGTATTAGAATGACTGTTACTAAAAATCCTTTAGATGTTTTTGGAGATGAGGATTAAATTTCTAACTTTATTTAACAATTCCCTCAAGCAAGTAAACATTTAAAAGTTAATCAAGTGCTTACTGTATCATTATAGTATTGTGCACTAATGGTGGGTATAAAGCTAAGCCCATGTACTGGAAAACATTACAGCTAAAATTTTTACTAATTTAGAAATGAGAATGCTTACTTAGTTAAAGCATCTGCTAAATTTCTTTTATTTTAGAATTGAGAATGCTTCTTTAGTTAAGTCGTCTGCTGAATTTCTTTTTTTTTAAAGATTTTTTCTATCTATCTATCTATCTATCTATCTATCTATCTATCTATCTATCTATTTGAGAGAGAGAATGAGAAAGAGAGAGCATGAGAAGGGAGAGTGTCAGAGGAAGAAACAGACTCCCCACTGAGCAGAGAACCCTATGTGGGACTTGATCCAGGGACTCCAGGATCATGACCTGAGCTGAAGGCAGTTGCTTAACCAACTGAGCCACCCACGTGCCCATCTGCTGAATTTCTAAAACATCTCCTATTACTACTTCCCACAATATCATATAAACTATCATAGTATTGTAACATGGGGCTCATCATAAGAATGCCATCCATTAGACAAGTGGTCAAAGTTTTGAATGTTCACAGACAGATTTCAGTCAGTATTTCATTGTATTCTTTGGAATATAGCTGGCTTCAGAAAGAAAACAACTTTGGAGGTGTTGCCATATGAGCTGGGACAAAAATTAGGACCACGGGGGGTATTTAAAAATCCAACCTTTGGATACTCTGCTATTTTCTTGGTTTTATGCAGTTCCATAAAACACAAATAGCAGCTTTATTGTTGCTCTTCTGTTGTTTTACAAGTTTAATGTGGCAGCCAGGGTTATGGTGAAGTCAGCACTTTTAGACTGGGAGGCACAAAAACATTAGATCCGAGAAGAGAGTCTCAGCCTCACTAATACCCTGTAGTATTGTTCCGGGAAATGCCATGCTGGTGATTATAAAAGATGAAGTCATATATTTCTACCACCACATCCTACTATTATGGTAATTCTAATTGTAGTGAGTTGTGGAATCAATGGATGAGAAAAAAAAATAACTTTTCTCCAAAAAACAAACAAACAAACAAACAACCAAAAAACCAAAATAAAACTTTAAATGTTTGGCAATCTTTTGTTTAATAACGTAGCTTTATAAAATAGGGTACATTATGATTTTGGAAGAACGTAGGAATGGTGGAAGTGTATTAGTTTTTAATTGAGGATCTCTAAACTATAGAAAGGTATTATTAGTGTTGTTATCATCATCATTTTGTATGAAGTTATGGTCTCGAGGACTCGCTGGTTGAGGTTAAAAGCAACCTCAACAGTTAGTTAAGACAACAGTTAGTCTGTGGCCTATCATTCTCTTTTTCACTAATTGTAGTACCATTAACTACTTCTCTACCAACATGTACTCTTCTGCTATGGACAGACTATTATTTTCTGGGTTTTTTTCTTACCACTAAAACCACAAAATTAGAATTGAAAGGTAAAGTTGTGACCTCTCTGACATACATTTCCACTAATGGAGTCAGTATTTGCCCAGTGCTAAGTTCAGTAAGAGGATTATTTGCCTTACCATGGTATGATTTTTAATTTTGATGTATTTCACAACATCACATCTATAAACAAATAGAAGGGGTCTCTCACTTTTTTCCCCAAGTGCACAATAAAAATAATGTGCACATTCTTTTATTCAGTACCATGTTTCCGGTCAGTCAGTGACTGTAAGGCATTATGCTCGTGCAGGGGTTCAAAAGGGAAAAACGTCTGTGACACCGGGTTCTACCATAAAGTCAAAGAGAAATATACATGTCTGCAAATATCATATGTGTCAATTCTTTGAATTTTCTCAAGTGAGACTTAATAAGGTTATTCATCTTAAGCTAGAAGATTCATCATCTCACCTAGTCTTTTACTGTGTTGTTAACAACTAAATTTAAACTTTGGCTCATCATGTTGGGATTACCATATATCCTCAGTTTTGGGTCTCTGAATTTAATCATAGACTCCATCGAGTAATATTCCTTTTCACTTTAAAACTGCATTGTAGGGGTGCCTGGGTGGCTCAGTTGTTGAGTGTCTGCTTTCAGCTCAGGTCATGATCCCAGGGTGCTCTCTCTGTCTCCCTCTCTCGCTGTCTCTCTCTCTGTCAAATAAATAAAAATCTTTGGAAAAAAACTGCCATGTATTTCTGTCAAGGATAAAAATATTTGCAATTCAAGTTACAGGACACCTATAATAAGAACGTGTGTTTTATCTATGCTGAACTTCAGACCTTATGTTGAACTGGGATTCAACACATAAACTATTATGAATTAGGAAAGGGTACATAACTAGAAGGTTTAAGTGGTTACATAGTAATATATCTGAAAATCTGCTGTGCAGAGATACTTAGTGGTGTTACTTAGAAAGTCACTAGTGCCAGGATAGGAGAAATCTATTTTTTATTCTGACTCTTAGGCAAAAAAGAGAACAAATGTAATGCTCCCCTTTGCTTCAGCATAGATGGATTCCACATCAGGGTACAGACTGCAGTTACAAAAAAGAGCAGTACAGAGAAAAGAAAAATTGTCTTCAGACCCTAGGGTAAACAGCACACCCTCACACGGGTTGCACTGTATTCAATAGAATTCAGAGGATAAAGGCACCATTTCCTGGGCAACTTTCCTTTGGTCCCAGGATTGCTTGCTGGGGCAGTTTTGGGGAGGGACTGGAGCATGACAGTGGAGTTACAGAAATGGTGGAGATACTTTGATTTATGGGATGTGCTCTCAAGAGAACCAAGCGAATCTTCAGTACAGTGAATTAACATGATAGTTCTCTCCGACAGATGTGTTTTATGGAAATCAGAACAGTGGAAATGAAGCAGCAGAGGCAGAAGTGGAAAATTGTAATTTTTTAGAGACTAACATAGGAATTTAGAGAAAGTATGGGGAAGCTTTGAATTTAAGGGTAGAAGATGTAGCCAAACATCCATGGATGTTTCATTCTTGAGTTCTGGTTCCAACCTTCTCAGCAAATCCCTAACTGTATACACAATATCTGAATTAAAGAAACTACCAGAATAGGTGGGTTCAACCAATTGGACTTTGAAGATTCTAGTGCTCAGAGTAAGTCAGACCAGCTCAGTAAAAACCTTTCCAGTTTTCTCTTTTAAAAATATCTGATTCTGCTACCATTAACATCATCATTTTAAATTGTAAGACACCTACATGCATACCTAGACTTCCAAAAAATGTAATTATATAGAGAGACTTAGCATTTATTCCAAACCTGGCGGTGTTTCATCTTGCACTATTTTGGTTGTATTGCCTTGCAGAGTTGAACTCTGGTTTTGCAGTTTTTTCTCCTCATTTCTGCACCTTACTCTATCTTACAGGATATTTTTACCTAGCCTTCTTTTATTTTCTTGTGCAGAGGACCACAGCAAAAATAGCAAAACAGTGTTTGGGTAAATTAAAGAAGTATTTCAGTAAAAATGTGTTCATAGCCTACCAATGGCCGACACTGAGTGTGATGAGACACTCATAAATAGTCTTCAGGCCACCATGGTTATTAAATAATGCCCATCCTCAAGTGCTTGGAGTCTTCAAGACCTAGTGTTACCTGTCATATGAAGGAGGTACTCAGTACATGCATAGACACTGATATATGTTGGATTATATGGGACACAGAACACTGAAAGTACAAGTTCCTTTCCTTGTGTTAGAGCCCATATTCCCCCCCTCAGGACACACAGAGGTGGGCTGAGGGGTTGGCATTGCCAGGGCCTGCTTCTCTGCGCATGAGAAGAATCATTCTTCAAAATGGGAGCCATGAGGGTTCGTTTCTCTTTTGCTGAAACTAATGTGGTTTGTAGAAACTGTTGTGTGTAAGCAATTCTAATTGTTTTTTGTTTGTTTGTTTTTTGTTTGTTTGTTTGTTTAAAAGATTTTATCTATTTGACAGAGAGAAACACAGCCAGAGAGGGAACACAAGCAGGGGGAGTGAGAGGGAGAAGCAGGCTTCCTATGTGGGACTCAATCCCTGGTCTCCAGGATCATGACCTGAGCCGAAGGCAGTCGCTTAACCAACTGAGCCACCCAGGCACCCCATTTTGTTTGTTTTCTTGATAGGAAGTTTGGTTCAAGGAGTCTAGTATATGTAAAAGCTATTGAACTGGATAGTATCAGGTATTTACCTCAAAGAAGCCAAGTCTGGTATTTTTTTGAAAAAGATAATAATTTGAGAAAATTCGCCTAACCTCAGCTGGTTAAAAGAACCACCATGACTGACGAACAGATGGATCAGATGACAAGTACGTTGCTACCACACAGCTGAGCCTCTGATACACAGGCCCCCACAGAACACAGTACCTGGTAACCAAGGGATTTAACTGCCCTATGACTTTTGCTACCTCCAGAGATACTTCTGTACGTTCTAATTTTGGCTCAGAAAAATTGATTAGAAGTTGGGTCTGTGCACAGAGTCATATGTGGAATTGTGCTGCAGATCATACCACCCACACAGAATACAGCGTATTTTAGAATTCATAGAATACATTCAGTGCTTCATGATTAGGCCGCATAGGCACTCTGTGTGGATGGTTCATGCCAGGGGCCTTGCTGCTACTAATACAGCAATGTCAGGTGCTAGAGTGCCATTGTTTTTTGTGCTTGCTTTCTGTGAGAGTTGAAAGTAAAAGGCAGACCTGTGCTGTCCACTACAGTAGCCACTGGCCACATGTGACTATTGAGCACTTGAAATGTGTCTAGGCCTATTAAGATGTACTCTAAGTATGAAATACATACCAGATTTTTAAAATTTTATATAAAACAAAGAATGTAAACTATCTCATTAATAGTTTTATTGTATGTTGAAATAATATTTTGATTATACTGAGTTAAATAAAATATTAAGATTAACTTCATCTTTTTTACTTTTAGAAAATCTAAAATTGCATATGTAGTTCACATTTGTGGCTCACATATTTCTATCAGACAAAGATGCTTAGACAGATGGTTGTGGTAGAATAATGAGAAGAAAAATGTTAGATAAGAGAATAGCACTAATAATTTTGGTTTTCAGATTTTATATTTTTAAGGGTTAAGGATTTTGAAGGAATTACTAAGTAAAAGTAATGAGAAAAGTAAGCTATAATTGAAAGAATGCCACTAGAAACTAAATTCTATGATAGTGATTTGTTACATATGGCTAACAAAGTGTTGAGCTATTATAAAGGCATTTTTTATTGTTCAATCAGGAGAAAATGTAAGCTTTTAGTAAGGATAAATATGAGCTAAGTGAAGGAAAGTAAAAAGTATATAATTTAGGTATTATAGTCAGTTCATGTGATAGAGGAAATTAAGGTTTTCATTTGTCCCACTTTTAAGACATTTCAGCCTTTTAAAAATACACAATCATGAAATAAATAATAGAGTAAGAATCACTGATTCACATAAAATTATGATGTCATTACTGCATTTAAGGCATCTTCTCTCTGTCAAAAACCAAGTTTTGTCTACCAAGAAAAAAAGGAGAAATATGAGTTTATTGCAAAGATTTTGATCTGTAAGATGGGAAACTCAGGTCTACAGGACCAGTGAGCTCATAGACTAAAGCATTTTTATGGGGTAAATAAGGGAGTTATTTGACTATTTCAGCAGATTGGTTGCCTACTGGTCTTCTTTCTTATGTGGATCAGAGTGGCTACATGAGGGGAACAAGGAAACCCAGAAATGGCAAGAACAGAGTTGGCATTTGGGGATTGGTTGAAATTCACTGCTGATTAATGAGAAGAGCTATAAATTCCTGCAGCTAATGTTAGATAAAGTCAAGTTTCATTTTCTTTCGTGAACCTGTACTGGCCAGCTCCCCTGTGTCCCCTCCATTTTATTTGGTTCTTTGTCTCTGAAATGACTCTTTTTTTTTTTTTTTTAAACACATTTTAAAGATTTTATTTATTTGACAGAGAGAAACACAGCCAGAGAGGGAACACAAGCAGGGGGAGTGAGAGAGGGAGAAGCAGGCTTCCCCCGAGCAGGGAGCCCGATGTGGGACTCGATCCCGGGTCTCCAGGACCATGACCTGAGCCGAAGGCAGTCGCCCAACCAACTGAGCCACCCAGGCGCCACCTGAAATGACTCTTTTATTTTTATTTTTATTTTTTTTTTAAGGATTTGTATGGATTTATTTGACAGAGCACAAGTAGGGGGAGCAGCAGGCAGGGGGAGAGGGAGAAGCAGACTTCCTGCTGAGCAAGGAGCCTGATCTGGGCCTTGATCCCTGGACCCTGAGATCATGACCTGAGCCAAAGACAGATGCTTCACTGACTGAGCCACCCAGGTGTCCCTGAAATGACTCCTTTAAAGAGAGATCTTCCACTTCTTAATACCATCATGGGGACTCTACCTTCATTACCTTATCTAACTCTAATTACTTCCTAAAGGCTCATCTTCAAATGCCATTATATTGTGGGTTAGAGGGCATACAGACATTCAGTCCATAACACCTGAATTACTTCTTTTAATCCCCACACCAACCTATGAGGTAAATACTGTTTTGGTTTTTTTTTTTGAGGTAAATATTATTTTGATCCATTTCAGAGTTGTGGAGACTAAAGCACAGGGAGGTTATGGATTATATTTAAGCCCATGTGACTAGTAAGTGGGAGGACCTGAATTCAAATCCATACAGTTTGGACCTACAGCCTGGGCTCTTAACCACGATGCTGTGTCACCTCAGTATACTGAAAAGGAATCATAAGAAGACAATATAATATGTTGAGCAATTCAGACTCCTGTTGTGTGTCTATCATTGAACTCCTCAGTAAACTTATAACTTGCTGCATATCCTCCATTCCAGACATGGAGGAGACAACTTAGAAGAAAAGTTTTAAAGTTTATTTTCCTCAGTTACCCAAATGCTACAATATCAGTTGGGAACCATATAGATGAGATGAGAATGTAGAGATTCCTCCCATAGTAAAATCTTTAAAAAAATCTTTAAAAACCTGTTAAAATTGATTTTTCCATGTGTCTGGCATGTATTTGTCTTTCATTTGGAGACATCATTATGACTCTTGGTCTAACTCTGAGTTCTCTTCTCATTATTCTGGCATTGACATCCTTGAAATGAAGGATAATTAAATAGATACGGTTTATATGATGAAATACACTGATTTTTAATATAAATTGTATGTCCTACATAAGATACATTTAGAGATTTCAGATTGCAATGTTTTATACCTCTTAGGAGGAGGTTTGTTATACACTTTATTCATCTGATATTTATCAGGATCCAATATTTGTTGGATTTGACTATGTGCCAGGCATTATTTAGGTGCCAGAGATGTTTAGGAGGAACAAAAGTTTATATTTTGGTGGAAGTAGGGCAGGTGATACAGACAACACACAAATCAGTGAAAAAATAAACACAGAAAAATAGGATAGTCCTAAGTCCTACACAAAGAATTAAGCTAGGATGTGAGAATGAATTACTGGCAAGGTGGTTAGGGGATATCTCTGAAGTAGTGACAAGAAGCTAAGATCTGCTTGACAAGAAGGGTCAGTCAGCAGAGGAGCAAAAAACCTACGTGTCCTGAGCAGCAGGTGGTATAAAGGCGCTGAGGAGCCTAACCGTTGTGTTCTAGAGCAAAAGGAAGGCTCTCATTGTCTTGATTATTGGAGGCAGAGAAGAAGCAGGTTGCAATGAGTCCAGAGAGGCAGGCAGGAGACCGGAGGCCATTCATGTTGGGCTTTGTAAACAAGGAGACTTTGGATTTCTCTTTCAGCGTGATGCGGAGCCCCACTGCAGGAGGGGGTGATACGACCTGGTGTGCACTTGTGAAGAGGGGGGAATTCTTATATTGTCACCCTTTTACCATTCCTTTAGTCTTTCTCTATGGCCACTCTGAGCCCCAGATATTAGGCTTTTGTCCAGTCTCAGCAGAAGGAACACAGAAGCCCAAGAAGATGGGAGAGTATGTGCCAGCAAAAGCACGCAGTGTTTATGGAGCTTTTTCCAGAGACATCACCTAAAAACTTCTTGCACTTAATTGGCCAGTGCTACATTCACAGCACTGGCTTGCAAGGAAGACTATTTTTGAGTTTTGAGCTGGACATACTCCCTCGAGGCGCTGGTCAGTTGTTCACCCCTCGAAATTTTTGTCTTCTTGCCTATATAATAATAACAACAATGATAAAGGCAATAATGATAAATAGTCGCCTCTTTATGGTGAGCTTGAAGGTTTAAAGGAGGTGATGCAAGCAGAACATTTAACACAATGAATGCTTGGAACATGGTTCAGTAAATGCTGTGTATTTGAATGTAAGCTCCATAAGGGTAGGAATCAGGTCTGTCATGCAGGTATTCAGTAAACATTTCTTTAATGCTGAATAAATAAATTCAGGAGGTAAACTCTCATGGCCTTTAGAGGGTATGATTGTGGTTGCACTGCAGTCAGCAGAGTGTATATGTTTGTGTTAAAAATAAAAATGTGAGGGAAAAAACATCCAGCAGAGTGTTTTACAAACATATAATTAACTGAGCCCAGATTAGGCTTTCATGGCATTCTCTGGATTTTTGGAAGAATTTTCTTTGCTGGTAATGTTGTCCCTGGAGTATTGCCAAGATTCAGAAATATCAATTTGTTTCAAATGATCTCCAGTGAAGACAGGATAATGCAAAAGACAGGAAAGAATTTAACTGTTAAAATTCAAGGATTCTTAGTGAAAAAAAAAAAAAACACAAAACACAAAACACAAACCAAAACAAACAACTAACAGTAACAACAAAAAAAAACCCAAACCAAAAAAAAAACCTATGTACAATTTTAGATTTTTCACTCTAGGGGAATAATTTACAATTAACTGATAAAAAAAAAACTTTACCATTATCCTTTTTGACCCAAATTATATTGCAAAGTTGTGGACTTCTTTTCTTTAGAAATATATCAATACTTCTTAAATTATTAAGCTACCTTTCTGAGGATTTAATATTTTTTTCCCTGTTTTAAGTAGCTATGTAGAAAAGGCTACTGGCGTTTGCTAGCTTTTCTTCATATAAGTCAAAATATACAGCCTATTCTTTTCTGGTCTCACTTTTTTTTTTCTTCCAAGTTTCAATGTTACTGTATATTCAGTTTGCACAATCAAAAATGATAGTCACTGGCCAATTTTGAAACAATTAACTTTCTAAAGCCCAATTAATATATACAGATTTCTGAAGCAGAGGACCAAATATGTAAGCATTTCCACCTTTGTGGTAGAAGTTGTAAAGTAAGTCAAGAACTCATGAAGAAGCTTGTGAAGGTCATGCAAATGAATTTAGATCCTATTTGTTGACCATGGGGAGCTGTTGAAGGTCACAGAGGAATAACGTGTTAGAGTTCTGAGGTTAAAAATACAATTCTGTCTGCAGGATAAGGGATAGTGGTTTGGGGAAGTCACATGGTATAATAGAGGCAGAGGCAACAAAGTGGAATATGGAACTGGTTGAGAATGGTGCCATTCTGAGTTAGGGCACCAACAGTGTAGACGCTTGTGAGCGAATCAATTTCGATATTTGATAGTAGAATCAACTTTACTGAACAGGAAATGAATATGCAGAAAATAAGAAAGAGGAAGACACAGGGAGGACTCCAGTTTCTATAGTGGACAATCCAATGGTGCCATTCATCTAAATAATGAAGACTGGGGATGACTAAGTCTTACACATCTGGGGTACCAACTGATATGCAATAAGAAGTTGAGTATAGTGTTTTAACATTCAGAAGAGAGTTTTGAGCTGGAGATCTAAAAGCTACGGGAGCAGTAGATTATTCAGAGTAAGTTGGAAAGAGTCCAGAAGAACCAGCTTTGTGGAATGGTGGCACATGAACAAGACTTGCCAGTTCACGGAGGAAAGGGAAGGATTTCAGAAAGGGAAGTCTGGTCTGTCAGCTATCCCAAAGAGCTTGGACTTTATCTTGTAATTAATGGGAAACCACAGAAAGATTGTTAATGGGGAGTGATAGGGTACCATTGTGCTGGTGGCAGTAATGAAGGATGGAATGTGGGGGGTCTGGCTGGAAAGCGGGAGACTAATTAGGAAACTCTTAGAATCACTTGCCGAGAGATAATGAGAGTGTTTATTTACTAAGATAGCAGCGGTGGGAAAGGATGTGAGGACAGAGTGGAGATACATTCAGAATTAGTTGAATATGAGGACAGAAGGGAAGTCACCAGGCAAGGGTGATGCCCAGTGTTCTTACTCGGGCAACTGGATGAAAACATTGTAACATTAACGACCTGGAAAGATAATGGAGGAAGGAAGAGAAAAAGAGAGAGGGACGATAGGACCAAATAATTAGGAAGAAATTTGAAAAGAAAGTAGTGTGGGTAACACCAAGACTGTAGAGTTTCAAGAAGTAGTCAGTGGTGCTAAATGCTCTTAGTGGTCAAGTAAATTAAGAACTAAGAATTTTCCCTCTGATTTAACGACCAGAACAATTTCTGGGTGAACGCAGTTTCAGTAGGGTGGTGCGGACAGAAACCAGACTGCTGTGGGAGGAGGGCAAAGGGAGGAAGTGGTAATAGTCTAGCCGCCTTCTTCAGGAAGCTCAGAAAATAATAAAAACAAGCAAAAGAAAATGAGGCTATAGAATAAATCCAGTTTTTTTTTATTTTCTTGATTGGGTGATAGGTTATATATTTGTGAATCTCTCTTCTTCTGTAGGTTAATTAAATCATTTTATATAACAATGTGAACAATTTCACATATAAAAAGTGGGACATAAAATATTATTAAGTATCATTTATTATACAGGGAATACTTTCAACAATAAAAGGTAGATTATGAAAACATTAATCTTAATACCCAATAATTATATTATTGTTTTATTTTTTAGGCAATATCAGTCAAATATTATTGTGTCAAAAAAATCTTTTTTAAGAATAAAATCCTGCTTAAGAAGAGGAAGTCCTCCCCCTCTGCTTATATTTTCCATATGTTATTTATTTTTTAGCAATAAGATAATTATTTCCAGATTCCTATTTAACCTCTGAAGGCCTCTGGAATGTTTACTTTACTTGGGCTTTTGTCTTATTGTTGTGGTGCTAAGTATTTCTTTAGAGTGGCATTATGGATACTGAGGATTAACATTCATGAAACAGGAGAGCCCTCTCATCAAGAAAACCAAATCCCTACCAACTTCATGACTTAATAAAACAAAAAATGTGTTCCCTTGTTTAAAAACAGGGACTATCAGCTGTGCTAGAATTAATAATGTTCTTCATATTTATATTCTTTTTTTTAAAAAAAGATTTTATGTATTTTACAGAAGGAAACACAGCCAGAGAGGAAACACAAGCAGGGGGAGTGAGAGAGGGAGAAGCAGGCTTGCCACCTAGCAGGGAGCCCAATGCATGGTTCCATCCCCATCCCAGGACTCTGGGATCATGACCTGAGCCAGAAGCAGTCACTCAACCAACTGAGACACATTTCACATTTATATTCTTCACATTTATAT
The DNA here is from genome assembly GCA_004023965.1 of Spilogale gracilis. Taxonomy (NCBI): domain Eukaryota; kingdom Metazoa; phylum Chordata; class Mammalia; order Carnivora; family Mephitidae; genus Spilogale; species Spilogale gracilis. The sequence continues at coordinate 50,586 of PITA01006829.1, forward strand.
TCTTGACTGTCTTTCAGATCCTTTGCTTTTTCATTAATTCATTACATTAATTTTCATTTTGAATCTACACATACTATGTGTTCAATACTCAAGAATGCATCAAACAACATATATAAAAATCTCTTCCCTTTGCAGCTTCCAGAATTTCTTGATCATAAAGTAGATCCCTAACTCTGGGTCCTGCTTGGATGCCCCGTACCATGCTTCCCCCTCTTGTGGGAGTCCTCCATCCCTTCATCTCTGTCCTCCCACACTGGACAGTGGCGGCTCCCTTTCCATGTGGATACTGTCATCTGTGTGACTCACTTGGAGGTGAAAGGCTTAATTAAGCTGGTCACGTTAGGAGTGCCAGCGGAACATCAAGGCTATGCCCGACTGCAGCAGGGTTGCAGTAATTCTTGGGGTGAGGCGAGGAGGGTATCTGCCTATTTGTGGTCTGGCCCAACTTGAAATTTTCTCTGTGTTCTCATCTCCTCCAAAAACTTCAGTGGAAAAGACTGGAGATTGTTCAGACTTTCATGCCTCTCACTGGGGGTCATTGGATCCATTCCCTCCTGGCAACGGGCAGATCGGTACTTTCAGAAGATTTTTGTTTTTTGCCAGTTCTCCAGTTTTTCAAGGTTTAGAAAGGGGAGGAAGAGCAAAAAATAAATTAAAAGTGGGGAAGGGCTAGGAGGAAGAGGAGAAAACACCAAGACAAAGGTTGAAACGAGAAATGGATCTGTCTTACTCCTCTGACTGCACTATGAAGGTCCCATCAGTCCCCTCCAGTTGACCTGTGGGGCCAAGTCCCCTTCATGTCCCCTCCCCTCTGACCAAGTTGCAGTACTTCTGCCCTGAGTCACCTCCCTTCATGCACTCTGATGCCTATCTTGCCCTGCCCAAAATGGACGCATATGTTAAGACAGAATTACTCAGAAGAGAAAGAGAAAGGAAGGAAGAGAAAGGGAGAAGAAGGAGGAAAAGAGGAAGCTCCAAGTATTTTTTTAAAACTCTCACATAAAATTGAATGGTGCCTTTGAAATTTCACAATGTAGAGTTAGTTGTTAAGATTGAAGACGGTGCAGTCAGAAAGATCCAGAATTGAGTTCACTCTTTGCCACTTACCGTATTGCTGCCCTTGAGGGAAACACTTTATCTTTCCTCCCATACCATCAGTTAAATTATGCACAATTGTAATTGTTCAATTTCTTTGGATAAAATTGACAGGAAGACAGACCTAACTGGTTTACTCAAGAAAGGCACATTTCTTGGCTCCTAGACCTGGAACACAGAACAGAAAAGTTATCATCAGGAAGGACAGACAGGATCCAAGTACTGGATCTTCCTTTGGGTTGTCAGTGCAGTTTCTATGTTTTGTGTGTTGACTTCATTCTCTTCAATTGCAGCTGGACTTTCCCTGTGAGAAGGGGAACAGTGTGCTGACATCCTTGGATCTGCACCTGTCAGCTCCAACATCAGAAGAGGTTCTTCTGCCTAGGTGCAGCCAAGAAAGAAACCTGGAGACAGGTGCAGATTTTGGCTACTTTGGGCCCCTTATTCATTCTTATGTTAATCCCTGTGGCCAAGACTATAGCTGTCAAGTTCAGATTGTACATTGTCTGTTGTAGTCAGTGTCACAGTGTCAGCTGTGGGGCTTCTCAGGAAAACTGCGACAATGCTAGCTACCTACCTCAGTTAGTTCCACAATCATTATAGGTGATTATAAAAGTGGAGCCAGTATATTTTTTAAAAATGGGACTCAACCAAGAGCAACCATAGAACAATTCTGTTCCTTTTCCCAGTGCCCTTGAACTTCCTCTTGGTCCACTTTTTCTATTTTCTCTGTATTTGGATTAAATTTAGGTAGGACAATTTCTCTGGTTCACTTCAATCATAAGAAAAATCTCATGTTAGTAGTTAAAAATGCACATTCTAGCATCATGTCACATGTAAGTCCAAGCTTGGGACAAACCTAAAAACTCTATTTACCACTCTCCCAAGATGTACGGGTGGTCTGTTTTCTCTTTCTCGGATTTCTTCTCACCTATCAGCTATTTGTCTTAGTCCAGTCAATTCCTTACAACAAAAATACCATAGTCAGTGTGGCTTAAACCATAAACATTTGTTTCTCACAGTTCTGATGGTAGTAAGTTGGAGGTATGGGTGCTAGCAGATTCGGTGTCTGATGAGAGCCGGCTTCTGGGTTCTTCTGGCTTCACAGACCTTCTTACTCTGTCCTCACATGTCAGAAGGGTTGAGAGACCTTTCTGGGATCTTTTTTTATGGGAGCACTCTTCCCATTCTTGGGAGGCAGGAGGGCAGTTGAGTCAAATGACCTAGTCACTTCTAGGGCCCCACCTCCTGAGAGCATCACATGGCTTCATACTGGGGTTGGGATTTTCATGTGAATTTTGGAGGCACCCACACCTTCCAGGTCCATGGTTTCTACTCTCTGAATTGTACCCAAGGGGAAAGGGGATCGAGGCAAAGGGGCAGTGTGGCTGGAGCTCTTGTGACGTGGCCAGTCACATGAGGGAGCACCACGCAGTGCCATGTCACGGGCTTGCAAGGTGTCAAAACCTAGCTTCTTATAAGACTTTTTGCACAATCTTTAGACCTCCTCTGCAGGAAGCTTCCAGCTGCAGTACTATCAATTCAGGGAGTGCCTTCTCTGGCTGCTTAGTCATCTTTCCATTTCTTCCCAGCCATTGCCCTTCTGATAAAGCACTGGATTCCTCCCAGCGGCCTTTTGCAGTGAGGTCCCTTTCCCAATGGTCATCCGTGGAAGGGCAGTTTCCCTCATTGCAGCCCTGTATATCTCTGTTCAGCAGCTTTGGGCGATCCCGCCAGTCTGCATACCCTCGCCTCCAGGGGCAC
>PITA01006829.1:53544-96741 GCA_004023965.1 Spilogale gracilis
GGGGATTCCCCCCCCCCCCCCGCCCCAGGCCAGAGCAGCTTGCAGCATCTCTTACTCTGCACTGAGAGCATCTTGCTCTCAGGTGTGGGAGCACTTGCTCCCTGTTGTATTGTTCCCAGCATTTAAGGCTTCTGGCTCAAAACCTTTTGTATGTGCAGTGCTTGGGACAGGACCAGGTGGCCCCGCAGATGAGCGCCTCCTTACATCCTGTGCCCTGACAGCCTCTGTGGCCTCATCCCCGGTCTGCCCTTATTAGTAAAGGATGTGATGTTTCATGAACGCTACATATGTTATCCTTGCCTGCATTTTATCACTGTTACTCTTGTGACTGCCCAGAGAATAAAAAGTGGCATTGGCTAATGTGGCATGCACGACCACTTGTGTACTCTTGGAGATTTCCTTTCAGAGACTCAGTGATTTGTTTTCTCCAGTCCTGTTCCAGGTGTGCCAGGCCAACGCAGAGCAGCAGACACAGCTGAATCTGAGTCCAGCGACACAAGCTGTCACTTGGGATCTTATACCAATTAGTCCACCCCTGGGAGTTTAAGTACATGCAGTGCTTGGTATATGGTTCATGTTCTGTAAATGATGGCTTTAGTTCTGTGACTGAATCCTTGGATTCTTTTATGCCTTCCTGCCCTGTGGATGCTGTCCTTCTTGCTGACGTGGTTTGCTCACCTTCTCCACTCAGGGGCCTTTTAGCTGTCTTACAGACACACCTCTAGTCTGGTCTCTTGTTTGTCTCTTCCGTGCTTCCGCAGAGCTTTTTACACGCCTCTGTTGCAGCTTTTGTTTCACATACTCTAAGTGATTCTTAAACTTAGGAGCTTTCTTAGCAGAGGAACTGATTTCTTCATTTTTTGTAATGTCAGATGGCAACACATGGGCATTTAATAAGGTTTGTGAGGAAGAAAGAAAGGTGGCAGACTATATTTTATATATATAAAATATAAACATATGTAAAGTACTTTTAAGTTTCTAAATCTTAGGTTATATCATACATATATCTATGACATGCGTCTTCTTCCCACCCTGATCACTGTTAATTCTCACAGCACTGCTTTTATGTGTCTTCTGGAGCTTTATAGACTATCTTTGTTAATACATTTTTATATAATTCTCTGCCTTTAAGTTATTATACTATATTTTGAGGACAACTTCTCTATTTTATTCGTATTTATTTGTTTTTTTAATAGATTACAGTATGTACTTCATAAATATTTCTTAAAGATTTTATTTATTTATTTGAGAGAGAGCATGAGCAGGGGGAGGAAAAGAGGGACAAGCAGACTCCCTGCTGAGTGTGAAGCCAAGTGCAGGGCTTATCCCAGGACCCTGAGATCATGACCTGATGTTAAACCGACTGAACCACCGAGGTACCCCACAAATATCTTTCTAGTGAAAATGTGTATAAAATATAAGGTTGGACACCATTTATTGCCAAATCTTTTGCAAATTAGTAATGATTCATAATAGATATCTTGCAGATAATTTTTCCTTTAACATATGTGGAATAGACATCAGTTTATGTTTTCATTTTTTGTGAGAACAAATGTATTACAAATGGAAAAGTACTTACATACTGTTGTCACTTCAGAAATATGTACAACAAAGAATGGAGAGGTTAGCTGAGTTGCTCAAAATAAATTAGCTGGGTTATCAGTTCCTAGTAAGGAGCCCAACTGACTATTTTTTCTCTTGACAAATTTAATTATAAGGATGAGATTTAAGAATCCTGTAAACAGGCCACTTATTTTTTTTGTTATAATTTACATCTGTCATCATTTTTAGTTCACTCATTTTCATGGATCATTTGTACCTTATTTTAATGACACAATCATGGATGAATCAAAATTCAGTTTGAAATCCATGTTCTGGTTGTATGTGTTGGGGCAAGTTACTGTCTGCCTCAGCTTCTCATCTATATGACTAGGAGGGAGTTTATTGAGTTAGCCCAGTTCTTCCCAGACTTATGTGACCATGCTACCTGTTATCTTCAAATCACATATCAACCTAGCTTCTGGAGAATATACCACTGGAGCATTTGAGAACATCAGCCCAGTAGATTAGTCAATGAAGCAAGAGTAGAAGTAAAACATGGGAATGACACATAAAGGGGGTATTGTTTGCAGACAATCTGTACTTCTAAATTATTGAAAGAGAATGAATTAAAAGAACTAAATGGCACTGCTACCTGAAAGGCAAATATATAAAACTTTTGCTTTTAAGTATTTATTTAAAGATTTATCTATTTATTTTAGAGAGAGAGAGAGAGCACACAACAGAGAATGGAGTGGGGGCATGGGTAAGGACACACAGAGAGAGAGAGAATCCCAAACAGACTCTAGGCTGAGCCCAGAGCTTGACACTGGGGCTTGATCTCACAACCCTGAGATCATGACTTGAGCTGAAATCAGGAACCACTCAGGTGGCTTAACTGACTGAGCTACTTAGGTGCGCCTTTCTTTAAAGTAGGATAGAAAGTAGGATAGAAATACGCCACTTGTAATAGTAACATAACTATAAATATTTGGAAATAAGCATAGGAAAAAAATGCATGTGATGATCAATGTGAGGAGTTTGTGCAGAGAGGCATCACAAAGGAAATGATTAAATAGAAAATGTGATCCTGGTAGAAGAGTGATATTACAAATAATATCAAGTTCTTGCAAATTTATGGATTTAATGTCATTTCAATAGATTTTAAATGCTTTTCTTATAGAAAACTTTGATGAAAAAATCATTATTACTATTTACCAAATCCTCTTTATGTGCCAGTCACATACATTTAAGCATTTTACATATGCCAACCTTCATAATAGCCCTTGAGGAAGTACTATTATTGTATCTTCCTTAAAGATAACGAGATGCACAAATTATGCAACGTGTTCCAGATGATATAATTAATAAGTGGGGCTGCCAAGACTCAAGCCAAGCAGGATGGCTTTCCATAGACTGATCTTTACTTTACTCACAGTGGCACGCTGGAAAAAAAATTCTACAGTATTATTAAAGGATCAAGAAGGAGAGACTTGCTTTATCAATCGGATACATAAACATATTGGAAAGCATTGGTAAATAGATTTATGTGAAATGCCAACATATAAAACCCAGAGGCAATGAGAATTAAATGGGAAAAACATAATAATCAAACAGACAAAAATAGAAGTATTATGCCACCCGCTGTTTACGTGTCTGTAATTTTAAATACAGTTAATTAATATAGTAAATATCCAGAGTGTCTGTTTGCCAGGCCTCCTAATAAGCGTTATGGGTTTAAGGATGAGCACTAGAAAAATGCAGGGACATTAGCCCAATGAGATATTAATCCAATATTGACTTTAAGATTATATAATTACTACTCAGTCACTCTGCAGAGCATTGGCCAGAACACCTGACCTTGACCATGACCCTGAGGAAGGCATACTGGAGCTGAGGTAGAAAGGTATGAAGGGAGTGCAGGAGGTAACCCAGCTGTGGAGGAAGGACAAGGAGATGCAAAGGGAGAAATATCAGGAAAGGAGGCACCATCTGTAAGGCCATGAAGGGACTGTACCCAGGTCTGTGGAAAGCAGTGAGAAAAAGCTCATAGGCCACAGTGCATCATGAAGAGAGTGAGGTGAGATGTGTCTGGGGTGATTTTTTTGAGTATATAAAAATAGAAGATTTTGAGTATATTCAAATATAAAATTTCTGCATGTTAAAATCACTCATACCAAAGTACAAATAACAAACTGAAAAAAATATTCACCACAATGGTGAATACATAATATACATAAAATAGTATGTATAAATTATTTAAGATATGTACCCAACTCTGCATATAAATCGATCAAGGAAATAAACAGAAAACTGACCAGTGAAAAAAAATCAAATATAATGAACATGGAAGATATTTAATCTCACTTCTATTCAGTGGAAGGGTATCTCAGATTCACAAAAAAATTAGTAATAGGATATTAATCTAATACTTCTGCAGGTAACAGTGAGCTGAATGTTTACTAGGAGATGCAGTCTCTTTTCAGAAAGCATTTTGACAGCATGTATCACAATCCTTAAATAATGTAACATTATTTGACCCTGTGATTCTAACTCATGTATCAATCTATCTGTCATCTGTTCATCAAATTCTGATTAGCTACTCTGAATCCAGACACTAAGGACAAAATTTGTTACAGGAAGGAATGGAATGAAAGGTAGGATTTAGAGGGAGCTCTCGACAAATATATTACTTTTCACAAGTTGACACCCAGGTGATCACATATAGTTTACCCAGAGCTGCTATAAATAAAATGGACACACACACACACATGCGCGCGCGCGCACGCACGCACAAAAATGGGATTTGGAAAGTTTTTCTAGCAACTTTATTATCTTACTGACTTAAGTAAACCTATCTACTGGTAAAAAATACTAGGAAAACAATGTTCAGTTTCATCTAATCATGGGCTCTTTAGAAAACAGAATAATGAAATATTTTCCCTTTCTCTGAGAAATATTTTGTATGTGAAGACAGTCTAATCCAGTTTCTGAAAAAAAAAAGTTTTCCATTGTCTGGAGTCAATTACATGTTTAAGTAGATAGAGTGACATTCATGGCAGGTGATGGACTTCGCTTTCCTCTCAGTAGAGAATCATATATTTTAGTCATCTGGATTTATGGGGTGAAATGAAAGAGAAAAAGCATCAGTCTCTTTCAAAAAGACTTCAATGTAGGATGGTACAGATTTTAAAAGGATATATGTTCTCTTTGGAGAGCTCTAACTGAGGGATGTTTTGATTTCTCATAATTTATCTAGATCATCCACACTGCACTTGACAATCTGGAATTAAGGAAAGTCTGTAGAATGATCTCTATACAGGAAAAAACATGGATTTTTCTTTGTAATGTTCCTCATGCCTGAGCATTCATTTCTCTTTAAGCTGCTGCCATGTCCAGATACTAACCTGCTTCATGCTCAGATTATCATATAATTAACTGCTCTTTCTCCATTAACTCTCCCTTTCATGATGTGGCCAGATTAATTTTGCTGAAACATATCACTTTTATTTATGTTGCTTTCCTTCTCACATGTCCTCTATCATATGCAGGATAAAGTTCAGATTGCTGTGAAAGACATTCCTAATTTCCTTCCTTACCACCTGAACCTAACTCCCTTGACTTGTCTGCCACTGTTCACAAGCATGGATCTTGAAAAATCCATATGCTTATCTCAGGCCCCACATGAATTCTGATTTTGTTCCTTTATAGAATAGGTACAGTTCTGTTTTTTATGGTGTGTTTCTTATTGCTGTTGTAACAAATCTCCACCAAATTAGTGGCTTACCACAATACAAGTTTAGTACCTTACGGTTGTGGGGTCTCACTGGTCTAAATTCAAGCTGTCAGTGAGACCGTGCTCTCCTGGATACTCTATAGAAAAGTCTGTTTCTTGTCTTTTCCAGTTTCAAGAGACTGCCTGCATCCTCGGGCTCCTGGCTCCTTCTGTCTTCAAAGCCAGAGATGGCTGCTGGAGTTTTTCTTCCAACACATTATTCTGACTGTGACTCTTCTGTTTCCCTCTCCTCATTTAAGGTTACAGCCCCCCCACCCCCCCATACAATGCAAGATAATCTCCCACTTTTAAGATCAGATGATTAGCAACCTTCATTTCTTCTGCTATATTAATTCCCCATTTATCATGTGAGGTATCATTCACACTTGTAGATCCCACAGATCTATGGTCTGTTTTCTCTTCTTTTGTAATCTAGGTTTAATCCATTATTCTTCAGTGCCTAGTGCAGCCCTTCTTGGAAACCTCCACAGATTATGGTCAACCATGGCAACTTCTCTGGAGGGAAAGGAGAGCCCAGAGGGGCCTCCATGTCCCTTCTTAACTGGATTATCTCAAATGATAGGGGCGAGCCCACCCATAACATTCTTTAGAGTAAAACAGTGAATTCTGGTGTGCATTGTGTAGACGTAATGAGTGTACTTTCCTGCTGTTTTCTGTTATCTTGAGACCTCATTTTACTTATTTATGTAGGAAAGTAGGATGCAGGGTTTGGCATATTGTTATTCAGTGTGTTCTGTGGATAAAAAAGATTACACAGGTCATGGATAATAGTCTGGTCTGATCCTCTTAGAATTAACCTTTGATATTATTACAGTTGTTGGATATGCAGTGTCAAATCCTAAATGTGTTTATCGAAAGGACATAATAGAGATGTGAGTAAAAATGGTTATACAAACAGGTTCACTGTAGCATCAGCTCCTAAATCAGAAACTATCTAAATAGGGGATATACTTAAATTTAGACAGATAAATGTGGTAAAGCATTATGTAGCCATCAAAAAGTATGTTCTTAAAGATTATCTAAAAATACAGGAAATGATTACATATATATATATATTTCAAGGAGAAAGAATGATACAAAACTCTGGGTGTATATATATAGAGAGAGATTTATATGTGTTTATATTCTATTTATGTATATTTAAAATAAAAAAAAAGAAAGTGTATGTGAGTATTAAAAAGGAACTGGAAAGAAAATACCAAAATGTTAAAAGGGATCATGACCAAGAATGGGATTATAAGTGGCTTTTACGTGTTTTTCATTATGTGGTTTCTTATTTTCTAAATTCCTTCTAAATTAAACATAATTTTAACTCCTGATAAATGATTTTGATCTATAACTTTGATATAAAATTGAACTACATAGTTATTCTTTTTCTTCATAGTCACAGCTGTTACGTCTAGAATAAATAAGTTCATCTAACATTTACTGGACATTTACTAGGCTCCAGATGCCATGCTGGGTACCAGACGTAAGCGACGTCCATGCCCTTCAGAAGGTCATCCTCAGTAAGATAGCTGGACAAGTGAGTTAGCTGGGGCTGCCATCATGAACACCACAGGCTGGGGGCTCGAACAACAGAGATTTGTTTTCTCACAGTTCTGGAGGCTGGAAGTATGAGATCAGGGTGTCAGCATGGCTGGTTTCTTCCAGGACCTCTCTCACTGGTGTGTAGATGGCCGCCTTCTAGCTGTGTGCTCATATGTTTATCCCTCTGTGCATACACATGTCTGTCTGTATGTCTCACATGTGTCCAGAAATCCTCATCTTATAAGGGCACCAGTCAGTTTGGCTTCAGGTCGCCTGAACAGCCTGATGAGCTGATCTTCCACTGCCTCCTTGCCTTGTTTCCTTCTCCTCTCCCCAGCACTCCCTCAGCCACACCCTCCTATTCTTCAACCTTGGCCAAGGTGCTCCAGCCTCAAGGCATTTGAACTGATTGGTCCCTCCAGATGTCTCTGACTCACTCTCCAGCTCTTTGAAATTTTCCGTTGAATCTTGGATTCCAAGTAAGCCTGCCTGACCACTCTTTTCATTATATTCCCACCACGTTATCACTTTCCACTTCTTGTTTTGTTTTTCTTCCCAGCACTTACCACTACCTAACATGCCATATATTTTAATTATGTATTGATTATATATCTCCATCCACTAGAACATAGGGTGTCTGAGGTCAGAGATTTTTGCCTGTTTTGCTGTTTATTGCTGTCTCTGCAGCACTCAACCCTTGGCAAATACTGTATGCTCAATATATTGGCTTTTCTCAAAGTTTGGCATCCAGACCAGCAGCATTAGAACGACCTGGGAACGTTTTAGGAACATCTTAGGAAGGCCAGTTCTTGGACCCTACTGTACTCCTACTCTGGGGAACAGGGTCCAGTAATCTGTGATTTGATGAGCCCTCCCTCCAGGTAATTTTTAATTTCTGCAAGTTTTGAGAATAATTGTTGATGAATATTTATTGAATGAGAGAGCCAATGAGAAAATTTTTTTATTCCTGTTACCCTTTGACTGCAGCAGTCACAACTTTGGATTAAAATGTCATGCAAATAAATGAGTAAACTCACTTCGTAGAATATGTTTTTCTAATATGAGTCATAATACATTTAATAAGAAAAAGTTCTAGTTTATCATGTAGAAACTAAAAAACCTACACATTATCCTAAGCCATGAATCAAATATTTTGAAAAATGGTATACTTAGAGAGTCATAACTGAACCTATAAATTTAATTTATGGTTTTAATTCAGTTTTAGTTGAAACTTGTGTTAAAAATTTGTTCCAAGAACTTTGTCCTGTGATTTAAAACTATAACAAAGCTGTTATGAATCAACTCACTTCCCTTGGTCTTGCCTTGTTCTTAGACGTTTGACTCTAATTTTCTTAGGTTCAGCTGCCCTTTGTCTGTATGTCCCTGCATCCAAATAATCATATCACATGTGAGCATCTGTTCCACACTTGAAGCTTGGGATACACATTCTGCTGCTAATGACATGGGGGTAGAGAATGCATTTAGGTTTGCAAAATCTCACATGTTCTGTGATTATGAAGCAAACTGAAACTTCCTCCCTTCTCTCTGTGCATGAAGTTGTGATAACCCTTTCTAGGGAGAGCAAATGTCTCTGTTCACCCAGCACAGTGTGTTTATACTTCATATCCTGATGTAATTCTTATCAGCACCCTTTATCTCTAAAAGTATGTTGATAAATTATATGGCCACCCTACTTTATTTTATATAAATAAATAAATAAGCATAAATGTTTATGATATTTATATATAAATATAAAATATGTATAAATATATAAACATATAGATATATAAATATATATAGTCTGTACCTTTAGTCTACATTTTTCCACAGTGTATAAAGAATATTGTAAACTAGTGGTCTAAATATCTCCAATATTCACTAACAGCATTAACCTTGGAATGTCATTAAACAATTCTAGATATTAGTCCTTTCACAACTATAGTGAGGAAGGAAAACTTGTCTATAGCATGTGTATAAACAAGTATTGTATGGCATTATATTTTACCAAGAATTTACACTTATTAACATGGCATTTTGTTTGCATTAGATTTCATTAAGGTATCTTCCAATTATGATCCAAAATGTTGGCTATCAGTTTCTGAAAGTGTCGTGTTTCTTAGTATGTATTATCAGGATGATATTGTGATATTATGACTGTAGACAGAAAAGTAAGAAGCACAGTTACAACCAGATTGCTTTGCCTGATTTCTTTCCTTCAGTAAGTTAGCTAATCTTTTCATTTATTTGACATTACGACATTATGAAGCAACCTCTGTAGACTCCTCACCTATAAAGTGGGTAGATGTGCACAGAATTATCACTGGGTATGATTAGGATTTGGGGTTAGGCTCTGTGGACTGGTGCGGCATGGGAGTTTTTATTTTGCCTCACATTTTTGGGCAAAACTAAAATACAAATAAAATAAATCCAAGTACCTTACTGAGTGAATGCAGTAATAGGCTTAAGTTCTTTTCCTTTAAGAATTCAAATCTCATATGTAAATTGTACATGAGTGTGACTACTCCTTTGGCATGATTTTTAAGGTCACCTGACTTTTAAAAATTTCAGTTGGTCTTGCTTACTAATTTGTTGAGAATTTAAAGTTTATTGACGGATTGCTGTCATCTCCCCTAGGCTTTACCATCATAGATTGTTTTAATGGAAAAAATTCACGTCAATTGGGGGGAATGAGTGTCCTATGCCTAAAACGATCTGTAATGGGGTGTTTCAGCAGTTACTGTAATTTTGTGATGGATTGTATACTTCATCCAGACCACTAGAGTCTTGGTAACATAGATGTTCATTTATTGATTCATTCTCCTGAGCGCCGATGTGCTCCCCGTGGCCTGTCTGATCAGCCTGTTTCTGGCGAGGCCATTCATCACAGTTCTCCTGGAACCCACTCCAGTCATCACAGTTCTCCTGGAACCCATACCCAGAATGACTATGTGCAGTTCCACATGTGTGACAAAAATGCTTGCCATAAACACAATGACCTTGGCCTGATACCCTGCGTGGGTGGCTTATGTACATAATTGTGACCACAGCCTGCTTGGCCTGTTTCAGGTCATATAACAAGTGTGGGTTCGGTTACAACTTGAAGTCCTGCAGTTTCTAATCTGGGGTTGACCTTATAATAGCCAATCCAGACACTTTACTTTTTCTGCAATAAATGCTATAAAAACTGTCTCAATGTTATAGAGTACATTATTTTTATGAGAAAAAAATAGTTGTGTCAGGCTAATGCCACTCTCTACAATGGGTTACTTTATAACTGGGCTGCTCTCAAAGGGCGATTTTGATCTGGGCCAGAAGGTTTACCGGGTCCAACATGACGACATATCTTCACTGTGTCAGTTTGATGCTGTCGCATGGTGGAGAATATATTGAGACAAAAGTATATGTTGTAGAATAACATGCAACATTAAAAATAGGAGTCTTCAAAAAAATTGTCTTGAGAGACTGTTTTCAGGCTAAACAGGTAGGTACTTCAGGAGCAGAAGTTTCTTCTTTTATTTTGGGTACTAATTATGGGTATTTTGGTGAAAAAGTTTGAAAGTGGCAAAGCTCGATGTCAGAGATTTTCCCATCCTGTTTAGCAAGTTAGAAACTTCTGAATATTACCCTTACTCTAATAGAAAACTAAAAATTGTTCTGTCGCTCCATTGGATTAAATATCAGTGATCGCTAGCCTATTAAAAATAGGCTTATTCAGTAATTTACAAAAATGTGTAACTTTATTACTAGCTCCACTATTTGGCTGTTTAGTTCAGTTTCAAAGGCAAAAAGCAAAATAAGCAAACAAACAAACAAAAATCCTTGTCACATCCTTCCTTTTTTGAATATCAGTTTTGAACTATCTTTATGGCACTTGTTTTCTAGCTTATGCTACATTTGTTTAGTTTTTCTTAGGAATGGACTGTGTCACAGACACAGAGAAAAGGAATTTCAATCGCAGTTTTGAACGATGGGCCCATATCTCACGGCTGGTCTCTCAATAGACCCCTCCATGTTCACTTTATTTATTAGGGAACTTCTTGATGTGTTTAAGAGAAACACACATTTTATTGTCATTTCTCAAAATACATAGTTGACTTTTTTCTTTGAGCTTATAAACCCCAGCAGATACAGCTTTTTGAAACACTAAAGGTACCGTTTCTCTAGTGTAGATTTCTTAGAGTGAACCTCAGACATGCCCATTTTTGTTAACTGAGTAAAACAAATGGAACATAATATATGTCTCCCCAAACTACTCCCCTCCCCAAATGAACCAAAGCATTAGATAAAATTGGTAGCACTGAAATTGAGGATATCTAAAAACAGCAAACTGTAACCTTAGGAAATTTTGAATGATATAAATACAATGGCTGAGAACATGTTAACCACACAGTTTTTGGCTTAAACTTAGACACTTGCCAGGTTGTTGAGTTGTTCTCCTGTGGCCCATATTAAAATGCTTATGTTTGGGAACAACAGAGTTCACATCGCATGACTTTGTTTGTTTTTTTTCAAATGAATCCCTATTTGTAACCAACTTGTAATGTCTGGTTCAGTTCCCAACAAGCAAATACACTTTCTGAGCAGTGATAGCAATTCTATACCTGTTTGTTTACAAATGGTCTGACAATGAGTCAGAAGCCTGTGATTTTTTTTTTATTTTTAGTATACAAACATTCTCAGATTGATTTAGCAATCTGGAATAATTTCCTGTCTGTCTCTCGATCTTTATACTGGAAGAAAAGTGCTCTTAATGCATTCAGCCTTTCTGTCTGATACAGAAGTAATATCATGTATTTCACAGAGAAAATAATGCCTTCTCTATTCCATTAAATTGTACTGACTTATCACAAAACCCTGGTTTTTGGTTACATCATCACTCAAAACCCTGCCTGTGCCTGAGGAAACATGGCTCCTCTAATTAGCAGTAAATCAAAGTTCTTTCTCTCTGATGGAACAGGACTGTGAAATCATAATGGGTGAGCTGTATCAGCAAGCATCAATGATTAGGAGGATTGGCTGACAAGTCTATGAAGACTGCCCCGAAGGAAACCACACCCATTTAAGGAGAGATTGGGGGAAGGACATTTTCTGTGGTTTTACTGTTGATCTCTGTTTCCTCACACAAAGTTTATTGTAATTGACAATCAGACTGGTACTACACAGGATGCTTTAATCTAAATATTTGAAGGTGCTTTTTCCCCCCTCTTTTTGTAATCTAATGAAGTAGGATTTTTAAAATTGAATCAACAGAAACATAAGATCATAGTTACAAGAAACAACCAAAAGCATTAAAATAAATAGGGGCAGACTGTGCTCCAACAGAGAACAGGAGAAGTTAGAACACATTATTCTTTTAAATGCACACATATATTCAGAAAAAAAAAAAAGGTACAGTAATTAGCCTGAGTTACTTGGCTTGTCTGGCCTCTCTGGCTATAGTTACCAAATGCATGAGTTAAACAGTTCTCCAACTAATTTTGTTTGGGGGAATAGCCCCCAAATTACAAAATAGCTTTTCAAATACTTTTTGCACAGCTCCTTCTAGACAAACTGGTTAATTATAAATCTAAAATTTTAAGTTATATACACGTATACTGTGGAATGATCATCATAGTAGATTAGTTAACAGATCCATCATCTCACATATTTATCATTTGTGTGTGTGTGTTTGTGAAGAACATTTAAGATCTACTGTCTTAGCAGATTTTAAGTATACAATATGGTATTGTTAACTGTAGTCACCATGCTGTACATTTCATCTTCTGAACTTACTCATTTTACAATTGAAAATTTGTACACTTTTTTGGGTTTTTTTTGGTTTTGTTTTTTAAAGATTTTATTTATTTGACAGAGAGAAACACAGCTAGAGAAGGAACACAAGCAGGGGAAGTGAGAGAGGGAGAAGCAAGCTTCCCGCTGAGCAGATAGAGCTGGGGCTCGATCCTGGAACTCTGGGATCATGACCTGAGTTAAAGGCAGACACTTAACAACTGAGCCTCCCAGGTGCCCCTGAAAGTTGTTTCACTTTGGACAGTATCTCCCCCATTTTCCCTACCCACCCATCTCCTGACCCAAAGGAAACAAAATCACTGACTTAAAGAGATAACTACGCCACTGTATTCATTGTAGCATTATTCACAATGGCCACCATAAGGCTGTTGATGGAAGAATGGTTAAAGAAAATGTGAGAAAGATATATTTATATGTCTATATCTATATCTGGCTATAACAAATATAATTGGAATATTAATCAGCCATAAAAAGAAGGAAAGCCTGCCCATTTTGCAGCAACATGGATAAAACTTAAGGACATTATGCAAAGTGAAACAAATCAGGGATAAAACTTGAGGACATTATGCAAAGTGAAATAAGTCAGGGAAATGTATGGTCTCACTTATAAGTGGGATCTACAACAAGCCTCAGAATTTAAAGTGCCCCGGGGACTGCTGGCCTCCGTGCCATGCTTCCATCTACCTATCTTCCTTGCACTTTCCCATGTGTTCTTTAAGCTCAAGTCACACTTTTCCCTATTCCTCAGAATCACCAAAATTATTCCTGCCTCAGAGCCTTTGCACTTGCTGTCCTCTCTATCTGGAATCCACCCTCCCCCCAGGTCTTCATATGGCTGTGTTCTTCTTGGTACTTAGCATTCAGCTGAAATGTCAATACTTTTTTTTTTTTAAGATTTTTTATTTATTTGACAGAGAGAGACACAGTGAGAGAGGGAACACAAGCAGGGGGAGTGAGAGAGGGAGAAGCAGGCTTTCCGCGGAGCAGGAAGCCCAATGTGGGACTCGATCCGGGGTCTCTGGGATCATGACCTGAGCCGAAGGCAGTCGCTTAACCAACTGAGCCACCCAGGCGCCCCTCAAATGTCAATACTTAAGAAAGATCTCCTCCAAGGCCCCCACCAAATTATACTGTATCACATTATCCTGTTTTATTTTCTTCATAACCGTCTTTTAAAAGTTATTTAGATATTTCAGTGCTCGCTTACTACCTCTCTCAACTATTAGAAGTTCCATATTGCGGATTTTTTCACCATTGTCCTAGCCCCCGCAAGCAGTGTTTAGCAGTAAGTTGCTCATTTTAGAAAGTATTTATTAGGCACTTACTATGTCCCAGGCTCTGATTTAGGCAATAAGAAGTGAGGAACACAACAGATGAAATATATAAACAAACAAAGTACATTATTTCAGCACCTACTGCACAGATGAACTCAATTCTTACAGGGAATTTTCCTTTTTAATGTCTTTAGCTTCCCATAACTCCAAGCAAACAGTCCACAAAGCTGTGTTCAGAATTTAGAGGCTTGCAGTCTAGCCTAGTGGGAGGGATACAAAGGCATCCTGACATCACAGAATCTAAACCCTCACTCTGGCTCTACAAATACTGGTAGCTGTGACCTATTAGACAAGGCATGTACTGTGTAATTATTAGGAGCACAGCTTCAGAGGAATCGGTTTCAAAAATGGGCATTTATAATTTACTCATCCTTTCCAGTATTTCATTTTCTCTTGTACCATGTGTGAGTCATGGTAAGTCAGTGCTTCACTGGATTCGACTGAAGATCAAATAAGGCAAAGAAAGGGAAATTAAATGAGGCTAAAAAGCGCACAAGTATTTTAATTAATAATAGCTGTGGTTCTATGAATTATTCTGTTCCTCCTGAGCTTTGAATTTTTTTTTCATCTGTGCAATAACGAAGGTAAACTAATGTTTCTGCCATCTTTCCCAGATGCATATTTTGAAAATACTCTTGATAATTACCCAGGGATCCTTGACAATGAACACTTTCTGCATTTTTTAACGGTATATATTCCAGAAAAAGGTAATAACTTGTCCCAGATTTCTTGGCTTTTCTATTTTCAGATCCTATGATTGATTAAGATGAACAATGGTGTGACAGTGTCCTCTGTGATTTGCTACTCATAGTTTGGAGGTTTGTTTTTGCCTTGTTTTGCCTTATCAGTCTGCTGCTTTACTGGATACCATGGGTTTTTGTTTTATTTGCTTTGTTTTCGCTCTAAGCATATGCAGTTTTTAAGCCTATTTTTCACAAAAGTTATTATTTTCTTTGGATGGATAATTTTAGTCAGTGGAGTTTGTTAGCCCACCCCTCATTACATTGCTTCTGACTTTGAAAGATGGAGGAAATTGCTCCGGGTGGGTAGCCAGCCAGTCTGACTCGTCCACTGGGCGCAGGCTCCCTGGCCACTGGGATCACTAACGCCTAATGCCTCTCTAATTATAGACACATCTCATTCCTGGCTACTTAACAGCCTCACCGCAGGGAGTGACTCCACTTCCTGACTGGAAGCCTACCTTCGTTAGCGTAAACTGTACATCATAACCATCTAGTCTTACAATAACCCAAGGGGCCCTTCCTCCCAGAACTGTGGCAGTGTGACAGTCTCAGTATTTGAACCTGGAGACAGATGATAAGAATTTATGACTTCTTACTTTAAAATGCACAAGGTAAAACTCGATATGGTATGGTTTTAAAAGAAGCCATCTGTGCTGATAATGGAGAAGATGTAAGGATTCTGTTCTACCTATCTCTCTTCAGTGTCCCTTTCTTCCTAAGTGAAGCAAGACCAATGGTAAGACTCTCAGGACTGGGGAAGGCTGAGCAAGGATGGAGACTGAGAGAAACAGATAAGCCTATAAAGCAGCTTAATGCCAGTTCAAGATTTAGTGCATCTAAAAGTAAACGAACTATCACTTAACTTGGATTAGAACTTTGGGCCCTTATTCAGACCTTATCTACTTTTATAATCCTCCTCATCACATTTACTACCTTTTATGGAAAACTTCATATGCTGGGCCCTGTACTAAGCACTTTAGATATCTTCTTGGATGTTCCCCTAAACACAGCAACGTAGGTTGTCTCCATTTGTCCAGAAAAAAACTGAAACTCAGAAGATCTTAGGAAGTTTCAAGGCTCACATAGCCTATGGCTGGGCTGAGATTTGAACTGTGCTTTACTTGATTCTAAACTCCTCTCAATCCACTCAGCCTCTTTTAGACTTTGTTGCTCAGTGAAAATAGAGTGACTAGAGGATGCCTGGGGGGCTCTGTGGATTAAAGCCTCTGCTTTCGACTCAGGTCATGATCTCAGGGTCCTGGGATTGAGGCCTGCATCGTGCTCTCTGCTCTGCGGGGAGCCTGCTTCCTCCTCTCTCTCTGCCTGCTTGTGTCAAATAAATAAATAAAACCTTAAAAAAAAAATAGAGTGACTAAAAATTCAAGGACAATGCTCCTCCTACCTCTGTGCTTTCATAGACATTCTGTCTTCAACTTCCATTATAATAATAATACAATTTTCACAGCAGTAACAATAACCAGTTTTGCTGAACGTGTGTTACAGGTCACGTCCATCGTACTCTCATCTGGTCTTTATTTTTTTTTTTTTTTTTTTTTTTTTTTTTTTTTTTTTTTTTTTTTTTTTTTTTTTTTTTTTTTTAAATATTTTATTTATTTGACAGAGAGAAACACAGGCAGAGAGGGAACACAAGCAGGGGGAGTGAGAGAGGGAGAAGCAGGCTTCCCGCCAAGCAGGGAGCCCGATGTGGGACTTGATCCCGGGTCTCCGGGATCATGACCCGAGCCGAAGGCAGTCGCTTAACCAACTGAGCCACCCAGGTGCCCCACATCTGGTCTTTAAAATAGCCCTTATATCTTTATTTTGAGGGGAAGATATTTGAGGAGTGCAGAGGTTGCATGGATGGCATGTGATCACTCCTAGCTGGTGGAGTCCACTTTCATTACGTTGTCTTTCATGATAGCACGTAACCACACACGTTGTATTTAGATATCTGTTAAATGTCTTCTTGCTCACACTGTGAAATTCAGGAGAAGGGATCACAGCCCAGCATTTTCCCCACCGATTAGGACTATGTCTAACACAAATACATAGATGTTTGCTAAGCAGTGATCAATTTGAGTTAGACTTGAGCCAGTCATCAGCTTGTTCACATAACAGTGAGACAATGAGAATGTCTGCAGGCCATATGACAAAATGAGTGCTTCATGCATTTTTCTAGTTACACTAAAACCTTGTTATTTAGCAGTTAGCTCTTTAGTTCTGGTCCATGGTGACTCTAATGTATCAAGAAATACTTAATAATACTGCAAATGGAGGTAGCAAATCATAAACAAATCATAATTTTACAACAGGTGAAAGACCATTGTCTATTCGATACTGGGAAACCCAAAAGTCTCGGACTGTGGAAAGAAGGCCGACATTTTCTGTTTGTTTCCTCACTTCCCTTCCCAGTGGTTCATGCACTGACATCTATGTGCTATAAAGGAGTGCTAGAGGAATGAGAAATCAGAGTTGCCTGATGGCATCTATTCTGACTAAAGCTAATTCTGGTTCATTCACAATAATAATCTATTTTGTAACTCTGGAAGCCAGAAGGGAATTTAGGAACCATTTAGGAAAAACTTTTATTATATAGCTGATTATGGCAAAGTAAAGTGTAGAAACATTATGTTTTCACAAATAATTAGACCTAGATCAGTTTTGGAGACCCACTGCTCTGCATTTCGCCCACAGCAAAATAAAAGGATCCTTTTTTTCCCCATAGAATTCATAATTTCATTATATATCTTCATACATATTTTTTAGTACTCCTTCCCAAATCCATAAAATACACACATATTACCTCCATGTCCTCATGCCAGACCACCAGGCCAGGCTGCCATTGGCTTCAGACTGGATTATTGCTGGCCTCCCTGCTTCTAATCTTACCAAACTGTTTTTTCAAACATAATTTAGATTATGCTGGTCCTCTGCCTTGGAACCTTGTCACCTCTGGATAAAAGCCCTTTCTTTTCAAGAGCATGCAGGGCCCCAACCCTCCCCCTGCCTGTACCTTCCTGAACTCATCATCTCCTATTCCTTTGGCCCATGTCCATCCACGTGTGCTGCCCCTTTCCAGTGCTGACTATGCATCTGGATGTTTTTGTTTAGTATAGGTGTTTGACTCTTGCTGACCCGCTGATTGAAGTGCTCATCTACGCATGCCTCATACGCTGCTTACTAATTTACACATCTCTTCAAGTCTTTGCTTAGATTTTAACACCTCAAGGAAGACTATCATGACCATTTTAATTTTAATATTGTAACCTGGCTCTCTGTTTCTATCCCCTACTGCTCTGTTATATAATCCCAATTATTCTACCCTATTTTCAAATTTTTCCATATCACTGTCTTACCATTTAATTAATCAGTTAATTGACTAACTTAATCATCAGACTATCTCCTCAGGATTTCCATTTTCTCTATTCGCCACTGTTGTATCCTAGGCATCTAAGATAGTACTTAACACATAGTAGGTATTCCATGTGTATTACTTAAATGGCTTTGATAAAATACATAATTATATATGTTTTAATG
This sequence comes from Spilogale gracilis, assembly GCA_004023965.1. Taxonomy (NCBI): domain Eukaryota; kingdom Metazoa; phylum Chordata; class Mammalia; order Carnivora; family Mephitidae; genus Spilogale; species Spilogale gracilis. The sequence goes on from PITA01006829.1 coordinate 71,814, forward strand.
GTCAGAGAGATAAAGTAACGAATTTAGTAATCAATGTAACGATATGAACAGATAAATTTATCATATAAAACAAATCCACTATTTTTTAACTAAATGTTATTTCTGGTACAGTATAGTTCTTGAACTTCCCAAATATAACAACAGCAAATATTAACAGGCATGAACAACACATTTACCCAGCTTTTAATATTTTTCTCAAGTGTTGAGAGTTTTTCCCATTATTCTTCAGTTATTGGATTCTAATTTGTTTCATTGTGGTTGAATTACACATTGTGTACAATTTCAGTTCTTTAAAAAATGTTAAGGTTTGTTTTATGACCCAGGATATACTCTATCCTGGGATACTTTCTGTGGGTGCTTGAAAGTCTGTGCACTTGGTTGTTCTAGGGCAAGTGTTGATAAATCCTGTGGGGTGGTGGTTGTGTTTATCTTCTGTATTCTTGCTCATTTTTGTGCAGTTGTTCTATCAGTTATTTGGAGAAGGCTACAACTATAATTGTGGATTTTTCTGTTTCTCCTTTCAGTTCTATCAGGATTTGCTTCACAGTTATTACAGCTCTGATGTTTGGTATAGATTCATTTAGGATGTTATGTATTCTGTATATTCTTGGTAGATAGATCCTTGCATCATTATGTAATGTCTCTTTTTTTCTGGTAATTTTCTTTACTCCGAAGTCTGCTTTATCTGATATTAACCTAGCTATTCCTGCTTTTTAAAAGTTAATGTTGACATGATATATCATTTTCTATTGTTTTTTTTTCAGCTTCCCTATGACTTTACATTTGGTGTCAGTTCAGTACCTAGTGAGGTTATGTTTTTAATCCACTTTACCGAACTCTTTTATTGGTGTATTTAGGCCATTTTCAGTTAATGTTAGGTTTTTAAATCTGCCATTTTCTGTTTTGTTTGCTGTTCTGTTTTTCATTTCTCTAATTTGTTTTTCATGACTTCTCATGGAAAAATTGAGCTGGACATTTTTTAGAATTCCATTTTGACTTATCTAAGTCAGATATTACATTGTATATACATATCTTCTCATAATCTATTGGTTATCAACTTTTTACCAACTTAAGTGAAATGTAGAAACCTTACCTTTCTTTACCTTCTCCTACTTATTAGCCATTTAAAATAATTCTTCTTGTACATTGAAAACCACATCAAATACCATTATTATTTTGCTTCAACCATCAAACAAACATTAGTTTAGAAAACTCAAAATGAGAAGAAAACACATTTTTTTTCTTTCCTTCTCTTTTCCCATTTATTATTCCTAAGATTCTATTGATGTTGTTAGTCATTTTCCTTTTGTTTAAAGAAATTCTGTTAGCCATTCCTTTAGGGTAAGTCTGCTAGTGATAAGTTCTTTTATTTTTCCTTCATATGAAACTATCTTGATCTCCCCTTCTTTTTTAAAGATTTATTTATCTATTATTTGACAGAGAGAGACACAGCAAGAAAGGGAACACAAGCAGAGAGGGAGTGGAAGAGGGAGAAATAGGCTTCCTGCTGAGCAGGGAGCCTGATGTGGGGCTCCATCTTAGGACCCCAGGATCATGACCTGAGTAAAAGGCAAAGGCAAATGCTTAATGACTGAGCCACCCATGCGCCCCTCCCCTTCATTTTTAAAGGATATTTTCACTGGATAAAGATTTCAGGGTCAACGGTTGTTTTTATCAGCACTTAAAAAGTACTATGAAACTTCCTTTTGGTCTCCATGGTTTCAGATGAGAAATGCAATATGTGCAAAAGTAAGGGTCATTTTTCTTCCACTGCTTTCAGGATTTCTGCGTTGTCTTTTATATTCAGCAGTTTCACTGTGATGGCCTTAGTGTGGATTTCTTTGATTTTTCTTGTTTGGGATTCATTCAGATTCTTTAAGTTGTTGGTTTATGTCTTTTGCCGAATTTAAGAAATTGCCAGCTGTTATTTTTTAAAATATCTTTTCAGTTCCTCTCTTTTATTTAACTTTTTCCTGGACTCTGATGACATAAACATCAGTTCTTTTTTTCTGCTCCCACAGGTTCCGAGGTTCTTTTCTTTTGGGGGGATCTATTTAGTCTTTGTTGTTTGGATTGAGTACTTTCCATTGTTTTGCCTTTAAGTTCACTTATTCTTTCCTCTGTCCTTTGCATTCTGTTCTGAGGTCACCCCTTAAAGGTTTTTAAAAAAACCTTTATTATTGCATTTTTGCATTTAAAATTTTTTCATTTAGTTCTTTTTACATATTTCTTTTTTGCTGTGAAACTATTTCTTTACATATTTTTTTAAAAATTAGTTTCAAATATGTTTGTATTGCTCAATGAAATATTTTATTTTAGCTATTTTAAAATCTTCCTAAAATAATACTAACATCTGTACCATCTTTAGGTTGCATCTGTTCACTGTTTTTTCTCATTCATATTAGAATTTTCCCGATTCCTGGTGTGGAGTGATAATTTGATTAGAAACTGGACATTTGGGGCATTATGTAATGAAACCTAAAGTTTTATTTCAGTGTTCAGTTTTAGCAGGCCTCCTCTGAAATCACTTTGGTAAGGGAAGGGTAGACACCACCTTTTTTTTTTTTTTTTTTTAAATTAACATATACTGTACTATTTGCTTCAGGGGTACAGGTCATTCTTACACAATTCACAGCGCTCACCATAGCACATACCCTCCCCAATTTCCATAACCCAGCCATCCCATCCCTCCACCTCCCTCCCCTACAGCAAACCTCAGTTTGTTTTCTGAGATTAAGAGTCACTTATGGTTTGTCTCCCTCCCTGGTTCCATCTTGTTTCATTTGTTGCCAGGTAGGGTAGAAGTACAAGTTGCCTACTCAGTCTATCTTTACACAGGCAGTGGGATCTTTTGTTCCTGCTGGGTGGGGGTGGGACTTCCTGCTGGGTGGGGGTGGGACTTCTGGCTTCTCCAGAGGACTTTGCTGATACCACCTGGCAAGGAGAGTTAAAGGTGTCTTATTGCTACTACGCATGACATTGACAACATGGGATGAAGGTGGCTTTGTTACTGCTAGCAGTGGTGAAAGTTGGAGTCCTTATTTGACCTCCTCTGATAGCACCCTAGTCGGAAGGGGAGAGACCCTTTGTTATTGCAAAGGGGGAGTGGGAAGTCCAGGTTCCCTGTGTAGTCTCCACTGATGCCTTTGGTATGTGGGCTTGTGACTATCCCATGGGGATGAAAATCCTGGCTTTCTATGGATCTTTGTGACATCACCCCAGTAGGGAGTTAGAACATTTCACTGTAGCCCAGAGAGGGTGGAGTCTAGATTCCTGCTTGGCCTTGACTGTTGGGTAGAACGTCTTTTTTTTCTGTGGTAGAGTGCTCAGTAGAGTGCTTATTTATCTAAAAGTTTTCTGTCTTACTAGGGTTCTCCTCTCTTGGTCCCTTATCTCAGAGCATCCAGATTTTTGGGGAGCTTCTTTGTACCCATTTGCATTTCCAGGGTGTTATCATCTCTAGCCCCCTGTTCTGAATATATGAAACAAACCCAGGAAACTCAGTGCTTTGTTGTTCTTAAGGTTCTGCTGTTTCTAGGTAGTTGGGCTTTTTCTCTCCATCTTTTAGAATCTTTTTTTGTTTGTTTTAGATATAATGTCCAGGATTGTTAACTGTCTATGCCAGAAGGAATAGAGAAAAGTACTTCTATTTCATCTTTCTTGATGCAGAAGTCTCTTAAAATTCATTTTTCAGGGCTCCTAGGGGGCTCAGTCAGTTAGGCATCTGCCTTTGGCTCAGGTCATGATCTCAGGGTCCTGGGATCAAGTCCCACATCAGGCTTCCTGCTCAGTGGGGAGTCTGCTTCTCCCTCTCCCTGCCCCGCAACTTGTGCTCACTCTCTCTCAAATAAATAAATACATACATACATACATAAACAAATAAAATCTTTTAAAGAAAGAATTTTTCAGTGGTTCAACCTTGATTTTAAAAAAGATACCATGACTTTCAGTTATCAGATTATAATAAAGAATATAATGTTTATAGAATTGACCTTTGAGAATTTCCATCCAAGTGTCTCACATACTATACTAATATTATATTTTAAAAGAGACCCAAAATAGAGTGGACATTGCTAACTTTTCAGATATTACAAATGGTTTTCTGGGATATATCTGTACATCATGAAAGAAGAAACATTAGATGAATTTAATTCTCAGGGAGAAAAGAAAATCCCAGAACAAATGGTAATATTTAAATAATGAATTAAGGTCAACTTGTACATTTAATGAGGATTATTGATGAAAGTACATGTTAATCATAAATGCCAACCAAAAAAATGTCCCTTTAGATAAATAAGTCTTACAGCATGCTGAATTTGAGATAAATGATAAGAGGAGCTTTTTAAAAAAATTAACTTTAAAAGATTTAAAGGATATATTTTATGGTACTATAATAATGAAGTTTTGTATTGTTAGGGCTTTTTCAGTCTTACTGTAACAATCAGAATACTAGAATAATATCATGGAATATCAGTAGATCAGATTGTTATTGATGATGTCATTGTTTAAAAAATATTCCAAAAACTCTTTATTTTCGAGTTTTTCAAATCCACATTGGTAATCCAAGATTACCTTTTCTGGCATGTAGGTAAATGTAAGTAGCATTTGGTGTATACAGCACTGACAATGATTGATTTTTGTTTTCCATTCCAAATATTGGTTTCTCAATGCAGTTTATTTTCAATATACTTTTTAAACAATGAAAAAATATCTAGGACACGGCTGTTAAACCATCAGTAAATTTTTGCTAATTTTCAATTATTTCAACATAATAATAAATAACAGGTTTTATTTATTTCATTTTATTTTTTTTAAAAGATTTTATTTATTTGACAGAGAGAAACACAGCCAGAGGGGGAACACTAGCAGGGGGAGTGAGAGAGGGAGAAGCAGCTTCCCGCTGAGCAGGGAGCCCGATGTGGGACTCGATCCCAGGTCTCCGGGATCATGACCTGAGCCGAAGGCAGTCGCTTAACCAACTGAGCCACCCAGGTACCCAAATAACAGGTTTTAAATTAGCCTATTTAATTACAACTGGCATGAAAAATTTAGTTCTGGCACATTAGACAGTAAGTGAGGCATGTTCAGACCGTTCAGACCATAGAGTATCCCAGTTCAGGCTCTAGAGTCAGAATGGCCCCATTTCGAGTCTGACTCTATTACGTACTAGTAAATGTGAACTCAGGAAGTGATTCAAACCCTCTAGCCTTAGCTTTCTCTTTAGCAAGTCGGGTTAATAATGTGTGATTAGTAAAACTGGATGTCATTGTCTCCAAATATCTCCTGAAGAGTGAGTTCTGGGGCATGAGGGTGTTGGGTTCCAGGTGGTCTTAGGGTTCAGATATATTGTGTTCCTTCCCTTGTTTGATCATCCAGTCTTTCTTCTCATTTTACAAATAGAGTAAATTCCCCTTTCTCTCTCAGCAAGTCATGTTTATTATTTGTTTTTAGTCATGAAACAGTGTGAGTTGTGTTGATTGATTATACTAGTGAAAATCTCCCTGTAGTCAGCCACTTTAAAGCCTAGGAGTGAAACTGGTCAATTTATAAGGATGGGAAAAAGTAGCAAACATCTGGGAAGGGTGGAAAAGCTAAATCATGGTTTCACTGAAAAGGTGACTTTTCAAAAAAAAGGACTGTCATAGCAGGAAAAAATAGGCAATTTGAGGAGCATGTTTCAAGGACACACTATTGGTATCAGTAGAAAGAGTATTTGTGGGAAAGAGAGGTACATGTCCTCTTCTTCAAGTTAGTCATGTGGGGGGATAATTTGGTAAGTTATTTCATCCACATTTCCTTTCTTGTTGCTCTTTCTTCTCTTTCTTGGAATCCCTTTTTACTTCAGTCTTGACTTCCAAATTTTTTTCCTTGGGTGGGGCACTATTGTCAACAGCGCTTTCTCACAAGAAGTTGGAATTTAAAAGCTGTAACAAATTTCCACAGCTACCTTTGATCAAATAATTTTTCATGTCATATTTGATGAAAATACATCCTAAGTATGATTTATTTTCTATCTCTATGGACATGGAAAATTTTTACTTTAGCAAAGTTTGTCCTCTCTTCATCATATGGCCTGCCCCAAATCACCTGTTCCAACTAGTGTGTCTAGAGCCTCGAATCACAGTATGCACCATTCCTTTGAATTTGTGTCTGGAGAACTCTTAAAAAGAACTTTATATGAAAGAAAAATCCTGCATCAAGTACTTTTATTGCCATGATAATGCTTGAAAATTGCATATGGTGAAGAACAATTGAGATAAAAGATAATTTCTCCCCTGTAATCACTACATAGGAGGAAAAAGAAACGAGGAGAGAAGGGACCATGTAAGAGATCTGTGTTAGGAATCTGGAGATAAAACACAAGATGATAAATCTATAATCATTAGCAAGAATTTTGAGAATACTAAGGATAGTGTATGGCCTATAATTATTCAGGACTTTTTACCTCCATATTTTGGTTCAGACATATGTATACCTGGTCACCAGGACAGGTGGATCTTCAGCCAGTGGTTCCAAAGGAATACAGTAAATATCGAGGGCTTGGAACTTAGGAATTTGGACTTTAAATATATACCCAGATGATTATAATATGCAACGAAGTTTTTTTTTTTTACTTTAAATTTATTTTATTTTTTCAGTGTTCCAGGATTCATTGCCCATGCCCCACACCCAGTGCTCCATGCAATAGGTGCCCTCAGTACCCACCACCAGGCTCTCCCATCCCCCCACCCCCTCCCTCCAAGTCCCTCAGTTTGTTTCTGTGTCCAAAGTCTCTCATGTTTCATTTCTCTCCCTGAATAACCCTACTTCCCATTTCCTTTCCTTCTCCTACTGTCCTCTGTATTACCCCTTATGCACCACAAGTAAGTGAAACCATGTGATACTTGACTTTTGCTACTTGGCTTATTTCACTCAGCATAATCTCTTCCAATCCGGTCCATGTTGTACAAAAGTTGGATATTCGTCCTTTCTGATGGAGGCATAGTATTCCATTGTATATATGTACCACATCTTCTTTATCCATTCATCTGTTGAAGGGCACCTTGGCTCTTTCCACAGTTGGGCGATTGTGGCCATTGCTGCTATGAACATTGGGGTACATATGGCTCTTCTTTTCACTACATCTGTATCTTTGGGGTAAATTCCCAGTAGTGCAATATGCAACAAGGTTTTTAAATAACTTGCCTAAGCAGCCTAAAAATGTTCCAGGGTTATTATGACCGAGTTTGACTCCAGATTGTAAACATTTATAATCCAGAACATTTTAGAGTCAGCTTTTTCAAATTTGTTTTTTATTCTAAGATTTATAACACTGTGTCTGGAACCATGTGAAAGAGAAATAATGATTGAGAAAAAGCAGGGTGGTATTGTGTTTCAAATTATTGTGCATCCTCAATTATGGCCAATTTTACCATTCTGTCTTTTATTTATTAGACACTCAGGACTAAAAAGTATAATAAAGAGGTGCTTGGGTGGCTCAGTTGGTTAATCATCTGCCTTTAGCTCAGGTCATGACCCCAGGATCCTGGGATCCAGCCCCGAGTCAAGATCCTCAGTGAGCTCTGCACCCAGCACTCTGCCTCTCTCTTGCCCTCTGCCCCTCCCCCTGCTTGTGCGCTCTCTCTCTCTCAAATACCTAAATAAAATTTAAAAAAATTTAAAAAATAAAGATCATCTCTTCATTTCTTAAGGGAAAAGAATCATGCGTATGTACAACTAATTTACTATAAAGATGGTCATCACATATTATTTATGAAGTGAAAATTCATAACCTAAAGATCTGCTATGGAGGAATAGTTAAATATGTGAAGGCACAGGGCTGGTATAATATTCAGCCAATTTAAGCCATGTTTCAAAATGATACTTATGACGTGAAAAATGCTCACAAGACATTGATAAGCTGAAACAAAACAAAAAAAAAAGTTGACAGCCTAAAGTTACCTCTCACGTCCTAGAGCAGGCAGAGATGGGATGGTCATTCATGGAGCTTAAACAGACTCGCAGTTTTTCCCCAAATAGAAGCAAGTTATACCTACTTTTCTGGTTTTTAAGCATGCTAAAATGAGAATGTCAGCACTCTACACCTGTGTCACCAAACATCTGATTCCAACTCCTACAAAAGAGAGGAGTTGAGAGAAATGTCATGAACTGTAAAAACTATTTGTTATTCAGACAGTTCTCTCCATTGAATAGTCTATATACTATTATTTGTGAAAGTCTGATCCCCCATAAGGATATGAATAGATAATTGGACTATATTTTGCTTTTAATGAGGTTTTTCTTTGGTGATATGTTCTTGGTTTTTAATTGATGTAACTGTAAGAAATATTAATTTATTTTGAATTTTATTTAAAAATACTCTTGATAATAAGCCTCTCCCAGCTATTCTGTTTATACTTCTGTTCCTATATACTTCTTCAGTGTGTTTTCTTATCCTTGGAGACTTAATTAAAATACCTTCTTTGTTAAGAAAGTCCTTATTTCCCACAGTCACAGTCTTGCCTTCTTTTGTGCATTTTGATTATTTTTTTGTTTTATAACAAAATTGTTATCAATTATATTGTTTTGGTTGTCCAGAGTTTCCCAAATTTCACTCCAAAAGCTAGTGATTTAAAACAACAATTTGTTAGCATTTTTCATGTTTCTGTAGATTGACTGGCATCAGCTGGACAGTTCTTGCTTGGGATCTCTCATATTGTTGCAGTCAGATGGCAGCTGGGGCTCGAGTCACCTGGGGACTTGACTAAGCTTGATAGATCACACATGTCTGATGCCTAGGCGGAGATGACAGGAACAAATGAGGGTGGCTGGGCACTTCTGAGTCTCCTTGTATTTGCTCCATGAGACTTGCGTGGGTTTCCTCACAGCAGGACATCTCAGGATAACTGCGTTTCTTTTTTTTTCTTAAAGATTTTATTTGACAGAGAGAAACACAGCTAGAGAGGGAACACAGGCAGGGGGAGTGAGAGAGGGAGAAGCAGGCTTCCCGCAGAGCAGGGAGCCCGATGTGGGACTCGATCCCGGGTCTCCGGGATCATGACCTGAGCCGAAGGCAGTCGCTTAACCAACGGAGCCACCCAGGTGCCCCAATAACTGTGTTTCTTACATGGGTACTCACTTCCTCCAGAGCTGAAGCTGCCAGGTTCCTTATGACTTAGCCCTGGGAGTCCTAGAACTCATTTCTGCCCTATTCTGTAGGCCAGGGAAGTCACTGAGGCCAGCCCAGATTCAAAGAAGGGAATCAGATTCCATCTCTGGGACAGGTAATATACAAGATAAGCCTGGAATATTTTGTGATGACAGAAAGCAAGGAAAGCTATCAAAGAGTATTGAGGTCATGGCCATGTCAGAAGGAATCAGGAGCCAGCAAGAAGTATATCCAAATAGCAAAAGTTGGGACAAATTGAGAATCAGTAAGAATAATGACAAGAATAAGATTTGGATGAATTAAAACCAAATATTATTTTTAAAATCACATGAATCCACAATTATACTTTAAAAAGCCTCTTGGACACCTTTGCCACCTGAATGGGAAATGGTCTAACATTCTGAAGAGTGAACTTAAATTTTCTGCATAAATTTTCTATCAAATGCCATAAAATAGAAGATGAGAAAATTTTTTTCAATGATTTCCATTAATAAAAGAAGGAATGTTAAAGTTAGCGTATCATTTTGGAAACTGCAAAATAAATTATTTGACAAAAGCAACAGTGATCAGTGACTAATAGTGACATTAAAAGTGTTGAAGTCAGGGCACCTGGGTGGCTCAGAGGGTTGGGCCTCTGCCTTTGACTCATCATGATCTCAGGGTCCTGGGATCGAGCCCTGCATCAGGCTCTCTGCTCAGCAGGGAGCCTGCTTCCTCCTCTCTCTCTGCCTGCCTCTTTGCTTGTTTGTGATCTCTCTCTCTGTCAAATAAATAAATAAAATATTTTAAAAAAATAAAGAAAAGTGTTGAAGTCAGACATTACTCTCCATCTGGTAAAAGTACACAGAACATCAAGGAAGTAGTTCTACCAAGAAATGAACCTGCTCTCAGGTCAGCCCTGCAGACTTAGCAACAGTTAACAAGAAATGCATGGGAACAGGAGCATGATGAATGGCATCATGGTGTAACAATCTACAGAATCCAGACTGTAAGAAACTCGAGAGGAGTGCTCAAAGTTGAACATGCATACAAATTGCCCAAAGATCTTGCTAAAATGCAAATTCTGACAGCACTGTAGGGTGGGATCTAGATTCTTTATTTATAATAAACTCTCAAGAGTTGTCAGTGCTGCTGGTCCATGACTGTGCTTTGAGTAGCAAGGTTCAAGGTAAACTTAATTTCTTAAAGGGGGCAAGAAGAAAAAAGAGAAATGACCTATGAATTAAAAGTGATTCCAGAGCCATAATAATCAAATGCAGTATTTACACCTTTTTCTAGGTCCATTGAGTCAATCAACGTGAACAATTATGAGAAAATGATAACCTGATATGTGATAGTATTAAGGAATTATTGTTCATTTCTTAAGGTGTGATAACAGTACTGTTTGGTTATGTTCTTTTAAAAAACGTTCTTATCCTTCTGAGGTACGCACATAATTTATGGCAGGATTGATGTGATAATTGGAACTGGGTTCAAAACCAATCTGTATATTTTTCTTGGGGGGACATAGTGGAGAAGGACTGGGAATTACAAGTTCATCATTTTATTTTCTCTACTATGTTATGTTTGAATTTTTCCATTAGAATAAAAATTTTTTAATGGCTCTGAAAAATTATTACACATATTTTGGAAATATTCCAATGATATTTTTTAGTATCTCCCTAAATTCTTCACTATTTTTTTTTGTACATACATTTGAGTAGATCACTTTTCTTGGTAAGTCTGTAACTCTCATTGCCTTTTCAAGGATGATTGAATGGACAGGAATATTACTAATGGTATGTAAATTCAAGAAATGATCTCCTTTGAAAACCAACAGATTGAAGAAACCCATTAAAATAATCATTGTATTAAAATACATTTCTTGCTCTTCCGTGAGCATATTTTAAACTTTTCCTAGTGGATAATGTAGCGTATTTTAATAGAATAGCGCCCTCTGCTGTCTTGATAAGAAATATCACCACATGGAAGAAGATTGTGTCCTTGATTTTTCCAGTTACCAGTTAAGGCAATTTGAACATAAAAATAATAATAATAGCAACAACATTAATTGTACAGATCAAGGTAACAATGGGAAAACACAAATTAGCAATAAGGAATATACAGGGGCTATTACTATTGATCTTAATAATCAAGAGGGTAAGGGATGACTACAAACAACTTTATGTCAGTAAGTTTGCCAAGTTAAATTCCTTGAAAAATGAAAGCTAACAAAAATGATACAAAATCAAATAGTAAATTCTGAATAGTCCTTTACCTACCAAAGAAAGTTAATTTCTTGTTAAAACTTGCCACAAAGATAACTCCAGTTTCAGTTGGTTTCACTCATGAATTCTGTTAAACACAAAGGAGGAAATAAAATGAATCTTACACAGACTCTTCCAGAAAAGAAGAATAAGGAATACTTACCAATTTATTCATAAATCCAGGATAACCCTACCTAACATCAAAATCTGAAAATTTTATGAGAAAACATTGCTCATAAATATGTTTATAAAAATTCTTAACAGAAAATACCAAGTGTTTCCAATGACTTGTGACATATCATGATCAAGTCATGTTTATCCCAGAAGTAAAGAATATTAAGACGTAATAAATAATCTACTGTATTAAGCAGACACTTAAAAATCAATCACTGAAATTCACTATATTAACAAAATAGAGGAAAAAAACCTATAGACTCACCTTACTCTTTCATGGTAAAAACTCTAGCAAACTTAGCATAAAGATAGCCATTTTCGGGGCACCTGGGTGGCTCAGTTGGTTAAGCAACTGCCTTCGGCTCAGGTCATGATCCCGGAGACCCGGGATCAAGCCCCACATCGGGCTTCCTGCTCGGCGGGAAACCTGCTTCTCCCTCTCTCAGTCCCTCTGCTTGTGTTCCCTCTCTAGCTGTGTTTCTCTCTGTGAAATAAATAAATAAAATCTTTAAAAAAAAAAGATAGCCATTTTGCATGGAAATCAGTAAAAATCCTGTAGCTGACATCATCCTTAATGTTGCAGTATGGAGAGTTTTACTACTCACACTGAGAAAATGTGAAGGCTATACCTTGCTATTACTTTCATGTAACTTTTTTCTAGTCATTGTAATATATCAAGGAAAAGAAAAAAAAAAGAATATTAGAAAGAAGTAAATCTTTCTCTGTATCAGAAAAGACTTTTTTTTACATAAAAAAATTATGTTTACAGTATAATGCTAAGGGAAATAAGTCAGTCAGAGGCGGACAAATACCGTAAGATATCAATTGTATGTAGAATTTAAGAATTAAAACAAGTGAACAGAGGGAAAAATAAGAGAATAGAGGCAAACTAAGAAATAGACTCTTAACTCTGAGAACACACTGGGTCTCCAGAGGGGAGGTGGGTGGGGAATGGGGAAATCAGTGATGGGGCTGAAGGAGTACACTTGTGATGAGCACGGGGTGACGTATGGAAGGGCTGAATCACTATAGGGTATAACTGAAACTAATACTACGCTCTATGTTAACTAATTAATTTAAATAAAAACTTTTAAAAATATTGACATTGTTAAAAAGTCACTAGACGTAAATAGGATGAATCTTAATTCACCTTAATGTGAACTAAGAGCTAATGCATGGAGTGTTTCCCTGTAATGGGCCCTGTTTTAAATGTTATATGTATGCTCATCCCAGTGAATCTATGAAGTAGGTGCTTATCTTTTCTGTGCTGTTGATGAGGCACAGCACAGGGCCCCTTTCCTTGCCTGGGGCGGGAGGAGGCAGTGGCTGGTCCAGCAGAAGGATAGGTAGGAAGGTTAGTGATTCCTGCTGCAATGTGGAGGGAACAGGTGGCTGGCACCAGCTTCCCCTAGACTGCAGGCCGAGTTTTTGGATTAAATGCATCTCTCCCTGGGGGAGGATTGCCAACCATCCTGTAGATGTAGATGCAGCCTCCTGGGGCATAACTGCAAGGAGCTGTCCTGCTGTGGTTCAGCCCCCAGCCTCCTAACCCTTTATGTCCCTGGTCAGCTGCCTCCTAACTTGGTGGCTAGCACTGTTCTTGCACCCTATTTCTGACAAGAGAACATGGAGGGAACATGGATGTTGCTTCTTGGCCTGTTGCTTCTTGGCAAGAAAGGACCCCAATGCTGTCCTTGGGGGCCAGATGAGGTTTTACAAGCCTGAGCCTCATAATTCATGAATTGTCCTCATCTTTTTTTTTTTTTTTAAGATTGATTTTTTGAGAGAGAGAGAATGAATGCACACACAAGCATGTGTGAGTTGGGAAAGGGACAGAGGCAGAGAATCTCAAGTAGATTCCTCATTTAGCATGGACCCTATGTGGGGTTCGATCTCACAACCATGAGATCATGACTAGAGTGGAAACCAAGAGTTGGCCGCTTAACCAACTGAGCCACCCACACACCCCAGATTGTCCTCATCTTCTACAGTCACCCATATCCAGATGCTCGTCCATACCATTGTGTGTACACACACACCTTCCTCCTAGCACTTGGACCTCGCACAGACACACACACACACACACACACACACACACACACACAGCTGGACTCACACAGTCAGGAACATGCAGGTACAGAGGCATGTAATGGCAGAGAAACTCTGTCCCCTTTTTCTCTGCCTCCCAAACACGAGTCACACAGACATAAAAATACTCATGATGCATAAATGGCTATAATCATGAACTCCCACGTGCAGTGAGAGCAGGCCACATCTGTATTTTCACCACTTTCCTTAGAGTACATTTACCCTGACTTGGGGCTGGGTGGAGATCAGTCCTACCAATCTGTACAACTTTTTATATGTAATTTTGTGCCCGGAAAGCTACTCACTTCTGTTGACTCTAGTTCCTTCCATTAGCCCTTAATAGCTGGACACAGCCTTCCTCAGGTTTCAGAATGTGTGTTTGACTTACAAGTGCTCACAAGCCATGGTGCTGTGAGGTTCAATCTCCATCAATCCTGTGATGCCCCTGCATCAGGTAGGGTTCCACAAGGAAACAGAACAATGGGGGCTATGTTACGGGATTGGCTCATGAAAGAGTGGGGCTGGCCAATCCATAGTCTGTAGGGCAGGCAGTAGTCCAGAAACTCAGGCAGGAGTTCACATCACAGCGCTGAGGTAGAATTTCGTCTCTAGAAAACCTTAGTCACTCTCTCTTAAGGCTTTCAATTGGTTAGATGAGGCCCACCCACAGGACTGAAGGTAATCTGTAATCTACTTAAAGCCAACTAATTGTAGTTGTTACCCACACCTACAAAGAACCTTATTAGCAACATTAAATCAGTGTTTGATGAAATAACTGGGTATGATAGTGTGGCCAAACTAACACATAAAACTAGGCCTCACACTCCCTGACTCAGGATAGACAAAGAGATGTGCTACCCAGATGGGAAGCCACAAGCCACATATGCCTACTGAACCCATGGAAATTCTTAGTCCAAACTGAGATGTGCAGTGCCTGTAAATGCACACCTGACTGGAAGACGTTATAAGAAAATAATAACCAAGGAATATCAGTAATGTGTTTATATGATTATGTGTTGAAATCATAATGTTTTGAATACTTTGGGGTTAAGTTTCATTAAAGTTAATTTCAAATGTTTCTTTTTACTTTTTTTTTTTTACGATTTTATTTATTTATTTGCCAGAGACACAGCCAGAGAGGGAACGCAAGTAGGGGGAGCAGGAGAGGGAGAAACAGGCCTCCTGCCGAGCAGGGAGCCTGATGGTGGGGCTCAATCCCAGGGCCCAGGGATCATGACCTGAGCTGAAGGCAGATGCTTAATGAATGAGCCACCTGGGCACCCCTCTTTTTACTGTTTTAATGTGGATTCTAGAAAATTTTAAATCATACATGTTTCTAACAGTGTTTTGGACAGAGATTACATGCCTCATCATATATGTACATGTATAGACATATTATATACACAGACACCTCTCTACATACATTCACCTCATCATATATATGGTACCTCACTGTATAGACAGAATGCCATTATAAGTGCATATTATAGTGAAATATAAGTACCATTATATATACCATTATATATATAATGATTGTTTGAATTTCTACATACACATAAATCACCTTTAATAGGAAATGAAAAAACTTTTGAACAAGTATTGCTGAAACTGCTGGATATCTATGAAGAGAGAGAATCCACATTGAACTCTGTCACACATCCTCAACAAAAGTTAATTTAAGATTGATACAAGCCCCAATATGTGAAAGCTAAGTCAGTAAAGTTTTACAAGAGAACAGGAGAATATCTTCATGAAATTGGAGGAGGCAAAAATGTTTCAGGTAGGATAATAAATCCCATAGAAGAAAAGGAAAAAAAAATGGATAGACTCTTCATCATGAGTGAAAGGTCCGCTCACCAGAAGGCACCAGTAAGAAGTGAGGAGATAGGCCACAAATTATTAGAAAAGATTTGTAAACTTCATCTGAGAAAAGACTTGTCCCACGGATATCTAAAAATTCTTACAACTCTCCAATAAAAATGCAGAGAAATTAAAAAAAAAAAAAGGGCTGAAGTCTTGAAATGAAAATGCACTGAGGAAGAAAGCAAATGTCGATAAACACAAGACAAAGTGGTCAGTCTCATGGTTCCTCAGGAAAACACTAATGAAAACCACGAGATCCTATGCATATCTCCAGGAAAAAGGCTACAATTCAAACAGCTGAATACAACCTGAATCCGAACCGCCATGCTGTGCTAGGGAGAAAGCAAGAAGGCACCATGACTTTGGAGAAGGGGGAGATGACCCTAACACCTTTTTTTGACATCTGTTTTGACCAAGGGCTGGAGGTGGCAGAGAGGGAATGGTCACCTCCCAGCCTGGGGGGCTCAGCCAGTCCTGAGGTGTCCTGAGAGCCTCAGTGGTTTAGGGAGCGGTGCCCCTCCTCTCTCTGAGCCTCTGGGTCTCTCTGCTGGCGTGAACAGAGCATGTGGGGTTACCTCACATGGCCCCTGAAGATATCCAGAAGGGTGTGGCTTATCCACCATGGTTTGACACTTTGCTTATGGGAATGACTTGCGGAGTCCACAGAGTTCAATGTGCGTCCCCATGGGTTGGCCAGTAATGGCCTCAGGGTCCCTCTTTCTCCCATTCATTTGTTCGTTCACTCATTCATTCATTCATTCATCCCAAAACAGGATCATGTACAGCCCTGAATGAAGGTGTGCGCTTGCATCTTTCCTGATAACAATTTTCCTTAGAGGCCTTAAAATCCAGATGCTGTCATTCTACCCTTTTATCATTACATTTGTCGAATTATTTTTTTATACCAAATCCTACAAGTGAGGCTGAAAGTACCACTTCTGAAACCTTGCTGAGAAAACCCATCCAGGTGCTGCCCCAGTCTGGCTACCTGACCCCATATAACTCTTGGGGCCCCCTCCCCACCCCAGCTCCAGTGCACCTGCGTATCCCCAGTGGCAATGTTTTTTTTTAAGGTTTTATTTATTTATTTGACAGAGAGATCACAAGTAAGCAGAGAGGCAGGCAGAGAGAGTGGAGGAAGCAGGCTCCCTGCTGAGGAGAGAGTCCGATGCAATGCGGGCCTCGATCCCAGGACCCTGAGATCATGACCTGACCCGAAGGCAGAGGCTTTAACCCACTGAGCCACCCAGGTGCCCCCCATGTTTGGCTGGAGTGAGGGGACTGGCGACAGATGGCAGTGAGGGTGCGGAACTGGAGTCGTTGGTGGGCAGCGTCCACTTCCTCTTCTGCCCACCCCTGCACCGAGTTCTGGGAGAAGATTGAGGCCTGGGTACCTCTGTGTCAGACTGGGCCATTGGGAGGAGCTTATAGAAGTTATTCCACTATATGTTACTCTCTAGAAAATACAAGCAATATTTTTTATTTAATCAGTCAGCCTACTATTCTTTAAACAATGCAATATTATCTATGAGCAGTTGAGTCCACAAAAACATTTGAAATAGAAAGACACTTTCTCTGTTGTTTCTGTCAGTAGCATTATAAAAGAAAACATTATTCATTATCTCATTAAATATGCTTAAATGAAAGACAGGCTGACATGGGGATTGAATGGAGACAGAAGCCTGTGAGTGGAGACAGAAGTCGAGTATGTCAGGCGGGACCCCCCCCTTGTCTGTTGCCCTTCGGCTGTGTGAGCCTCCTGCAGAAGCCAGGCTAACGGAGACACTTAGTGAAGGTGGGGGTGGGGTATTCTATAGCTCCTTGCCTTTGCTCCCTGACTCTAGGAGCCTGGGCCACTGTGACCCTCAAAATAGTCATCTAGATGACTGGGTTTGTCCCTGTGTCACTCCTCACAATGCCATCGTTAGGTTTACATGATGGCATCTTGTGCCAAGTGCTGGAGTGTCTGGGAGTATGGTATGTGGAATAGATCTTACCAGCAACTAGTTTCACATAAGATCAAGCATGTCCCAGGTTTGGCGTTGGAGAATGTCACAAAGGGCACAAGGATGAAGCCTTGGGTATTTAATCAGAGAGTCTTTGGTCTGAGACAAAGCAAGTTCCACCGTACAAAACAACAGGCTAGTCTTTGCTCACCCGATCATGGTCCAGAGACACAACCATTCTGACCAAAGCATCTTCAGTCTTCAGGGGAGTCCTGCCTCAGATCCTTGGTGTGTAATGGGGATCTAGAATCTGCGGGTCTTCTGACTGCCACTGAGTCTCAGGTTCTCCTTCCCTACCTGGGTCCAACATCTAGAGTTGCCTACCAGTAGTCCTGAGAAGATTCCAATAGGACTCAAGGGTCTCCTTGGTACCTGGAAGCCAGTACACACCCAGAAATGGACAGTTGCTTATCCTAAGACTTCCCCAAGGATGCTCATCTCTGGGCCAGGCATTGCGCAGAAAGGAATGGGCAAGCACCAGGGTACTGCCAGAAAACAGAAGCACCATGAAGGCTAATCACAGCACCTGTCACGCCATGTACTGAGGGAAACAGAGGATTGGGGTGGGGGCAGGGATCCTGAGGCACCCAGATTTGGAGACTCAGCATGAAACCGGATCTTGTGCCAACATGTTCCAGAGACTGTGTCTCTCATGACAGGCCACCATTAGAGCGTGTCCCTTCAGATCCTGAGGAAAAGCATCTCCTGGAGGCAGATTGTTCTGGTTCCTTCCTAACCCCATGCCTGAGATAGTCATACTTTGTTCTGGTTCCTGTTCTGATTTGGTTGTTTCTGCCTTGAGGGCAGACAGGCCCACCTCTGGCAGGGCATGGACCTTCTATGTTTACTTCCTTAGGTAAGTGACTAGTGAGAGCTGGGTAAAGGCTTAGCCGGTCACCCTAAGGCCTGGGATGGGGTCGCAGGAGTCATGAGGTAATAATACAAAGTCATGCTGTGCTGCGTGCCCTGGGGACATGTAGGCACTGGGATGACGAGCATCCATGTGTCCTGTGGGGAATAAATTCAGTCTCATTGCCCTTTGGCTTCGAGGAGGGGCCAGGATAAGGTAATGGGTCAGCATCACTGCTGGAGAAATCAGTGAGTGGGGAAGGACATGAGCCAGGATTTCATCTCATCATCCCTGTCTGCCGCCGTCCAGGTCTGTCTTGCTTCTCTGACAATTCCCTCACTTTGTGAAGATTCCCCTGTTGTAGGAAATCAATGGCCGGTTTCTTTGAAAATGACCAGCAGAGGGCAGCATACACCAGGTGCCCTAAAGAGTCCTGCCAACCAGGTCCCTTCCGGGGAATTGCCTTCTGCCTTGCAAGGATGATTAGAGCACCCAGCAGCTCACTGTCCCTGGCTTACTCTCCTTGTATTTCCGTTACTTTCCCCTGTTTTCCTTAGCAAGAGTTTCTCAATTTTTCTCTTTTCACTTTTATTTTATTTTATTTTTTTAAGATTTCATTTATTTATTTAAGAGACAGAGTACAAGCAGGGTGAGGGGCAGAGGGAGAGGGACAAGGAGGCTCCCCCTGAGGGAGGGGATCCTGATGGAGGGACAGTCAAGTCCTGCTCACTATCCCTCATTCAAGGGCATGAGAGTGGTGCTGAATCCTTTCCTTCCTGTTCCATGATGCTCTGGAGAGTCATACCTCCTGGCCACGATGAAGGAGCTTGATCAATCTAACATTCCCACAGATAACAATGATTAAGTCTGGACAAATTATTCCTAAGAAAGCACTGGATGGAAGGCTCTGCAGAGTCATTCAAATTAGTGTGGAACCTGGAGGGAGACCTGTGGAAAGAAAGTGCTAGGAGCGAGGTCTCGGAGCTTTTCAGCCAAGGAAATGTCCCAGTACTCAATAAATATTAAATTTCATCAAAATAGCAAAGCTTCCACATAAAGTCATCCTCAAGCTCAGATGACTTTCCTGGTGAATTCTATCTACTTGGAGGGAGAAACAACCTTATACCAAGTCTTTCAGAGCATAGGGAAAACAGGAAGTCTTGGTGATGGATTGTGGGACACCAGCATTTCCTGATACCAAATGTCAACATATACAAAAGCAAGATGACAGACTGATGTGCTTCATGATCGTGGGCACAGAAATTCATGACAAAATAGAAGAATATTGAGTTAGCAGTGTAGGACAACTAGAGAATATCATGACCAGGTGACATTTATAATAGTAATGCAAGTTACAGTTTACATGTGTCAAACTTTGAAATTCAACATATTTGCTTAATCAGTGACAGATAAAAAACAATCATTTCAACAGATCCTGAAAAATCAGTTGACAAAATTTATGACCCATTCATTATTTTTTTAAGACTCTCAGCAAATTTGGAATATGCTGACACCTCCATGTCATAAAATATATATATGAAGAAACCTGAGCTAATGTTATTGGTGATACTTGGAAAAAAATTTGTTTACTGTGATTGAGAACAAGGGCAGGAAATCAGCTCTTATCCCCTCTATTCAGTGTTGGGTACAGGATCCAGTAAATGCAATATGGTAAAGGAAAGAGAAAGTAGGCAAGAATATTATAAAGAAGTAGTAAAATTTCTCTTATTCACCAAAGGCATGAGAAGTTCTAAGGACTCTGTTTTTAAAACTACTAGAACGAGTCTGTATATGTGACATGGTCTTAGGGTACAAGGATAATGTTCAGCAACCAATTTATACTTCGATATTTTAACAATAATTTAGAAAGTATAAGTATTAATTTCATTCAGTGTCAATACTCTACACGATTAAATTCAACTCAATGTTAATTATAATCCTAGAGAGATAAAGAGCCTACTCCATAATTTATATAGAATGCATAAGGAGAGGATTATACTCCATGATTTCATGTATAAAATTCATGATTTCATGTATAAAAAGACGGTGATCAAGACAGTATTGAATTTGGCATGGAGACACATAAATACATCTGCGAAATAGAATAGAGAACAGACATCTACCCAGTTTCTACAAATGGGACATTGATTCTCCAAGTAGGCGTAAAGGACCTTTAGTGGAGATGAGAAACACTTTTCAACAAGGATTGCTGAAACCTCTGGATATCCATGAGAGAGTAATCAATCTTGACCTCTGCAACACAGTCATGTAAGATTATTCAATTTTATGACTGAATATAAAAGGTAAGTCAATAAAGTTTCTACAAACAACAGGAGAATATCTTCATGAAATTGGAGTGGGCTCAAAGTCTTGGTAGGATATTAAAACCATAAACAAAGGAAAAAAAGAAACAGGTAGAGTACCCTTCACCAAAAATGAAAACTTTGCTCATCTGGCTCACCAGTAAGAAAAAGTGATGAGACACACATTTTTAAAAATATAAAATTCGGGGTGCCTGTGTGGCTCAGTCATTGAGTGCTTGCCTTCGGCTCAGGCCATGATCCTAGGGTCCTGGGATCAAACGCCACATCGGGCTGCCTGCTGAACAAGAAGCCTGCTTCCCCTTCTCTCACTTCCCCTGCTTGTTGTGTTCCTTTGATAGCTGTGTTTCTCTATGTCAAATAAAGAAAATCGTAGTTAAAAAAATAAAATATAAAATCCATCTGAGAAAGGATTTGTCCTAGAATATATAAAAATTCTGGTAAAGAAATAAAAATGTGGGCATAAGATTTGAAAAGAAAGTGTACAAAGGAAAACATATGAAAGCTCTGTAAGCAAAAGAAAGTAATTAGCAACCTTTCTCTTCAGGGAAATCCCCATGAGACCAGTGAGCTACTGCTCACAGCCCCAGGAGAGAAGCTGCAAATAAAATGACAGGACAGCAGGAATTGACCCAGGTACTAGGGAACCAGCACTGCCACACGATGCTGCGGAGAAAATAAGGAGGTACCTCCGCTTTGCAAACAGATAAAGTGACCATCTTATTTGACATGTGATAACCAAGGGTCGAGGGGGGCAGCTACATAGCAGTTGGGGTGTTTACGTCATAGACAGTGGGGGTCAGCTTTATGACCTGTCCTGAAAGCTATAGGAGGGCACCCCTATAGCTTTCAGGACAGGTCATAAAGCTGAGGCATCCCTTCAGTGATGAAGGGAGCAAGCCTCTCCTCTCTCTGGCCTTGTTTCCACAGCAGTACCCGGGGCCCTGAGCTTTGCACGAGCAGAGCACCCTTCCTTGAATTGTGAGTTTGCTTGTGTCCCCCTGTCCTCCACAACCTACTAGGAGCATGTGGCTTTTCCCCCATTGGTTAAAGCACCTGCAGAGTCCACGGAGCTCATTGTGTGTACACAGATATGCCCAACAACTGTGTCTGCATCACTCATGCACTTCTGCATTCACTCCACATACAGGAACAGGCACCTGCCAGATTTTTCCACAGTCCTCTAGTAGACACCTGTGGGCATTATCTGCCACTTCTCTTTTTCAAATTGATTTTACTAATTGATTTACTAATTGTTTAGTAGAAGGAGACCCAAATAAATCCACAGGGGTGGCCTCCAGTCATCCTGTACAGAAAACTCTGAGTGGCAATGACAGGCTGTGCCTTTCAGCCCTGCAGGAGCTCCGTGCTCGAGTCGGCTGCAGCCCTCTGGCCAGCTTGGAAGGGGCTTTTCTCTGTCTTGACTCCATGATGAGTGGGGATGGTAAGGGTAGGACAGGCAGGTGGCTGTGAGAGCATGGTTGGGAGTCCAGCACAGCCGTTCCCAGTGGCTCCTCCCTCCACTTCCCTACACAGAGTTCTGAAAGGAAGACCTGGCGATTTTGTTCTCCTTTCTTGGTTGTTCCATTGTCTACCTTCTCTATGTGAGAGAAAGAGAGAGATAGCCACTCTGTTCTAGCACTTGACATACGATTAAAGTCTTCCGATCTTCTGAAATCTGAAAGATAGTGTTTCACCCCCTTCAGTGTCTTAGTCCATTCAGGCTGCCAGAACAAAATGCCATAGATGTGGGGTGTGTGCGGGGGGCTGGGGAGGAGTCAACAACAGAAACGTACTTCTCACTGTTGTGGAGGCTGGAAGTCCAAGATCACTACATTGGCAGAGCTGGTGTCAGGTGAAGGCTTCCTGGTTCATACTTAAATTTTCCCAGCTTGTTTCTAATTCTACTGAAATGTACTTACAGAAATGAGTTCCATTGCAATATTTTATTTTTTAAAAATTGAGGATCTTCTTACTGCCCAAAAGTAGTGAATTTCAATAAATATTACATGGTCACGATAGTAAACATTTGTTCAGCATTTTAAATTACATTAACTCCACTATTCTACATTGTCAGGAGTTTTAAATTCTTAAAGAAACCAGTTGCCTAGTGGTGCCTGGGTGGCTCAGTTGGTTAAGCAACTGCCTTCAGCTCAGGTCATGATCCCGGAGACCAGGGATCAAGCCCCACATTGGGTGCCCTGCACCGCAGGAAGCCTGCTTCTCCCTCTCTCATTCCCCCTGCTTGTGTTCCCTCTCTAGCTGTGTTTCTCTCTGTCAAATAAATAAAATCTTTAAAAAAAAAAAAAAAGAAACCAGTTGCCTAGCAGAATATCATGTAAGACCCCTGAGGGGTGACCATCCCTGGTCACCTCTTCTGTTCTTCATTCAGATGCTCATATATTCATTACACACACACACACACACACACACACACACACACACACACACACACACACACCACTGAGCACTGAATGAATTCTGGCCAGGCCCTATCGTGGGCCCTGGGGAACATGGATGAGGAAGGACAGTGGTTTCAGATGGAGTTGAGTGGAGTTGAGGTCCTCACTGCTAAGGGCAATGAGAGGAAAGGCAAGGGAAATGGCATGCACAAAAAGCAGGGTGGGCATTTAGGACCCTTGAAGGAAGAGTTAAAGCAGAAGGGAAAAGATCCAAGAGCAATGAGAGGTTGTGTGACTTCTTTATTGTTCCAGTCCTGCTCACCTAGCCCTCTGCAGGCACGGTCAGTCTTGGTTCCTGGTGCAGATTGAGGTCAGAGAACAACTCAGCGGAGTGATCTCCATGATGTCGTGACCATGGTGGTGGAGGGGTCTCTACATAATACTGGACCACTGGGGAATAATGTCATCCTGCCCGGATCTGTGCAGTTGGACAACCCAGGAGGTATTGGAGAGTTCTATGGCCAAAGATAGGAGACCAAAGCTATGTCTGGCTATCTGTGGGAGAAGACAGAGGATGATGTTATAGTTCAGCTGTTCAAACTTACCTTGGTTTTATGCCAAGTTCTCAGTCAAAGAAAGAAATTTTTTTAATAGGGAGATAAAGAATATGCTGGTAGAAATTTAGTGGTGTTTATAGCAAAATGGAATGTTTTCAACATATCTTGTTATGTAATGGAAATTACATAAACCCAGAAGTGCCATATGTGTGGATTGTTACACACCTGTGATTAGAGACATTATATACTCTTTATAGGAAGACATTGGGGAAAGAAGATCCACAAACGTTCAGCTGAACGAGAACTGATGTATCCTAGTACAGCTAGGATCCAGCCACTGGGGGAATAAACAATCCATCAAAACACAAGCAGAAGAAGCCAGCACATGTTTACAAGTACAGTGAGCAACTGAAAAGATTCACTGTCTCCACAGTGCTGCCTCTGACTGTGTGCAGGGTCAGCCCTGGGGTCTGCAGGACCCCCAGCTCCCTGAGAGAAGAGGACATGTGTGAAAATGTGCAGCTGGAGGAGGGAGAGTGAGTGGGTGACCAGGAATGAAGACCATGGAGGTAATGAAGGATGCTGGGGTGTAAAAATGATCTGGAGAGATATGGGTTCTACACTCCAGGTGTTGAAGAAGAGGAGAGCCCATCTCAGCGGTGATTGTAATGACATCCAGACCAAGAAACCTTAACCAAAAGGGCAGCCCAGCATCTCACAAAGAGAGAACATGGAATGACTGAAATTTTTTGAGAGAAAGGGAAATTTGTGGTATTTTTTTGCATATTTATTTATTTATTTATTTATTTATTTATTTATTTATTTATTTATTTTTGTTACTAAATTTTTTTCCCAGTGTTTGAAGATTCATTCCCCATTCCCCACACCCAGTGCTCCACGCTTCAGGTGTCCCCAGTACCCACCAAGAGGCTCTCCCATCCCTCCACCCCCCTCTCTCCAAGTCCCTCAGTTTGTTTCTGTGTCCATAGTCTCTGTTGTTTCATTTCCCTCCCTAGATTACCCTAGTTCCCATTTACTTTCCTTCTCCCACTGTCCTCCAGGTTACCCCTCATGCACCGCAAGTAAGTGAAACCATGCGATACTTGACGTTCTCTTCTTGGCTTATTTCACTCAGCATAATCTCTTCCAGTCCAGTCCATGTTGCTACAAAAGTTGGATATTCATCCTTTCTGATGGAGGCATAGTATTCCATTGTATATATGTACCACATCTTCTTTATCCATTCATCTGTTGATGGGCACCTTGGCTCTTT
>PITA01006830.1:0-96646 GCA_004023965.1 Spilogale gracilis
TTCTTCATTGACAAAGACATAACTAAGATATTTGCCATCATTTTTCACATCTTAAATATGGTCTCCTATTTGGGCTATATAACTGAATCCAATTATACAGTTACTTTGTTCAGAAGAAAACTAAGTCTAGAGAAAGTAAATTCAGGTTTGAATAAGGTGGGCCAGAGGTACAGAAAACTCAAAGCCAACAGAAATGGACACAGCCAGAGAACACCTAATTCTTTTTTTCTTCATACCTCAAATCCTGTCAACCCCACCTTTCAAATGGATTTTATATTTGTTCCTTGTTTTCCAAATCTACCTGGATGCCTCCAGAATATACCACTCTCATATCCAATTATAGCTCTAGTCTCCTATGTGTTTGACATTCCTTCTTCCACTCTTACATATACTATATTATCCACAAAGAACTAGAGTGAACTCAAATATATTCAGATCACATCAAACTGCTGATAAAATGGCTTGACAATCAGAAGAAAAGCCAGTTCCAGTTTTGTAGCTGACATAATTTTGTATCCTTGAATAAATTATTCAACTTCTCTAGCCAGAGTTTCTTCATAATGAGAACAATGTCATTATTTTTAAAGGTCTGCTACCTCTAAAGTATATTTTCTGCTTATCTTATCCTTCTTTCTTCTTTGTTTTGTCTTATTTATTCATTAAGTATAGAGAGATGCATTGTTTCTACTTCTCAGGAGAGATTCAATTGATCCACTGGTTCCTATTAATGCAGCCTATGCGACTACCTTGTTTTATTCTCAGGGAACCAATTTTGTTGGAATCCCCATGGTTTTATATAGCAGAGTGGGTGCTTTGCAAACAATGCATACAAATTGGAAGTTATCATAATTGCTAAATCTCTTTCATAAAAATATAAGGATGAGAGACTGAAATATTCTAATAGTACCTTTCAATGTGAGGGTGATATGCTTAAAGAAGCAATTATGAAATAAGTCAAGGAGCCTCTTATAATTTATTAGGCCATACTGAATCATATTTTCCTAAATCAAGTATAATGAAATGTCCTTTCTTTAATGACAATGCAGACATAAAACCCCTTTTCAAAACAATGATCCTCAGGTGTCATACATCTAAATTTAGATAGATACCTGGCATGTTTATTAAGCCTTCTTGCAATTACAAGGAACCATGTGCCTCTTACAGATTTAATAAGAAAGGTGTAGAATATCTCTGCAGTGAAGGGTGATTATTATATTTCTTTCATGAGTATGAAAGTCTCATAACTCACAGACATCACAAAGTGCCTACAGACTTTGTGAGTTATTAAGGTCAGCCATGGGAATAAAGAAGATAATCACTTTTTACCTGTGAAATATTCAATTTATTTTATGAGAAAACTTTTTTATTGATTACCGGTTCAAGAATGGCAGAAACTAATAAAGCACCCAGGGGACTTTTCTGTCCATCTGTCCATGATTCTGGGCTATTATCAGACTGTGCCCTTGATTGTTTTAGTGATGGACACAAACTCAAGCAATAACAGAAAAGAATAAAGATTTCTTTCATTTAAATTTGTGAATTAAAAATTATTTAAATATAAAATAACTTTTCTCTGCTTTACTTTTAATATGTCTTCATGGAATAGGAAAAAATAAAAACAAAAACAAAAAACAACACTTGCTACTCTGTCAGGGATATAGGGATTAGTTTCTGGCTTCCTAAAACAGGCTTTCTGTGAAAATCAAAAGCAGTAAAACAAATGAAAATCAAGGACCAATAAGGAATTATTGACTCCAACATGTTTTTTTTTTAAATATGAAATTAATTTTGATAAACTTCTGTGTATATAATCATAAAATCTAACACTGTAAATTCAGTTAAAAAAGAAAAGAAAAGAAATTAAATGAGCAGGATGAAAGAAGCTTGCATTTCCTGAATAACAAATGATGTTGTATGGGTGAGAAAGTGGCATGTGTGAGGTAGTGTGTGCGTATGTGCTTGTGTTCCACCACTTACAATGTTAAGACTATAAAATTTAGGAAAACATGATATGGGAAACATTTAGGTAATCTCAGAATTCAGTGACCTTTATATCTTCATTCACTAATATTCTCTTAGTAGTTTTGATGATGGCTATTTTTTTATATTGACTTCTTAATTGTTGATTCATCCGTTTCATATAAACATCTTAATTTCATTGAGAAAAGTTTCTCTCCCAGAAGTTTTTATTACCTGGAAATAGTTTTATTCCTTATCACTATTTCAACAATTCTATTTTATTTTCTTAAATATTTGAAGACAAATATTTCCTCAAATTAATCTTTTTCATAGTAAAAGGGCACAGGGTCAAAATTTCCTTATTTAACTTAGTTTGAAGTTCCCTCATCATTCTGTTTATTTCTCTTATTCGGTTTAGTTCTTGCAGTGGTATTTTCAAGTTTCTGTGTGGCATGGACATATGATAAATGTGATTTTCAAAAGCAAATGCAATATGTATGTTGTCAAAACAAATTGAAGTGAGCTTGTTCCAGGGTTCTTGAAGACTTTTAAACACTTTCCCTTACTTGAAGAATAATAAAAACTCAGGACAGCAGAGTAAGGGAACCCTGTGAAGATACTCATTTGTTAACAGGAAATGGATCCATTTTAGATTTTGCTTACCACCTGGAGAGGAGAAGGGAGGTCAGGGGAAGGAGATTTAGTGAACCAAGGAAGTCCTAGAGCAGGGGAAAGAAATGTTCACCATCACATAAAGCAAAGACTTACTCTCTCGAGTAAAAAGAACTGTTGGTGGATGTGCCAGCGATGGAGATCTCTAACCTAAAATGTTCCCGAAAACACCATGAAGGAAAAGCTAGCTTTAAACATCTGACATCCTATAGCACCTCAAGTGATATTTTGAAGATACTAGTTCAAACAAGAACTTTTTGCTCCTTTTCATTCCTCCTTTCCAATACTCCTGTCCCAAAGTGGTGACATGATGTACTCCATATGGTCCCTATTTGCGATTTCATTTTGATATGTGTCTTTAATTACAACTTATATTTTCCCTCCTGAAGGGATGACATACTTTTGGAATTCAGGATCATATGTTTATTTTAGTTATTGTCTTATTTGTTTGCCATTATAAGTGTTTCTAAACTTTCTGGGTTTGAAAAATTTGAGAGTTCACAATTCTAGTTCTGTCTTTTGAAATCTGATGTTAAGGAAAATAGACCTAAAAAAAGCTTATATATATATATGTTTTTGGTTATGTTTTAGGTTGTCTTTTACTTGAAAAATTTTATGGGACTGAATAAAACTAATCAATATTGCATATACAAAGTCTTTTAGCAAATTCCATTTCTCTTATGTTTCATTTGTTCTCTTATTCATAAGAGTTTCTTTCTTTTCTATTTTTATCTTGGTAGCAACTCTGTGATGCCTAAAGCCTATTACCATGCTCAGGATTTTTTAAAATAGTGCGAACTCTGTGTTTTAGGTCTTTATAATTTATTTTTAAATTTACAACTTATTTTTAAATCCTGGGAAATCATTGTTACTACCCATTAAATATCTCTCCTAGGCATTGTCAGATATTTTTTCATTCTATTCTCTTACCTTAATATCTTAATTTACTTTCTTTAAGCAATGATTCTTCTTTTTAATCTAATGCAATTATGAAGTAGTTTTTACTTTAACTATATTTAAAGTAAAATCTTTCATCTATGCTTTCTTATCTTATTTAGAATTTTTCTAAAACATCTGTGATCTGTGTCACTTTTAATCTTTTGTTTATTTTCCTGTTTATCTATTTGTGGTAGTAATAATATCATGAGTCCCTATAAGCAAAGATGTGTACAGAACTTTTCTGGCTTTTTTTTTTTTTTTTTAAGGTGGGGAAGGAGCAGAGGTTGTGGGAGAGAGAGAATCCTAGCAGGCTCTGGGTCTAGCATGGAGCTTGACTCGGGGCTGACTCTCACAACCCTGAGATCATGACCTGAGCCTAAATCAAGAGTCAGACACCTAACCAACTAGGAGACACCCAAACGGCCTAGGAGCTTTCTTTTAAAGAGCATAACACAGCGATTGGGGAAAAAGAAATAATAAAATATATCAGATATATTTATTAATAGTGTAATTTTGAAAAAGAAAAAGCATCTGTTAAATTACCAGACTTCTTTGAGTATTATCTAATGTTAATATCTCCAAACATATAAGAAAATGTGCCAGTAGAAAATGAGACTTTTTTTATCCAAATACTCAGGGACATACATTCCTTTTAAAAATCTACTTTTGACAACAAAAGTAAACTAAATCTGGGAGACAGTGTCCAAAGTGTCCTATCCCTTTGGTTGATATCTTAAAAATTGGATGACCCCACAGTTTCTCTGCATCGATTAAAGTAAGTATTTCCTACTAGGAAAGTTGAATATCCAGGGGAATTCTGTCTGCTACATTCATCACAAGCCACATTTATTTCTAAGTGTTATGGCTGGTTCTTAGGAATGAGGAAATAGTGTAGCTACAGTTGTTAACAAGTGCCTATTCTTAGGTTAAAGGCACTGTTAAAATATTTCTCATGTATTTAGGCTTAAATTTGTTATTCTCCAAAGGTTCAGAAGTTATATTAAAATCTTTGATTAAATGGGGGATTTCGGTTATGTGTTCAGTACCAAATAAGATACTTATACTTTATAATATGTCTAGGGCAGTGGCTTTTTAACTCTGTCACATAAAAAATATGTATATACTTTTTTTTTTTTAAGAGAAGCGATTTTATTTTTATTTTATTTATTTATTTATTTTTTTTTTAAAGATTTTATTTATTTGACAGAGAGAAACACAGCCAGAGAGGGAACACAAGCAGAGAGAGTGAGAGAGGGAGAAGCAGGCCTCCCGCCGAGCAGGGAGCCCGATGTGGGACTCGATCCCGGGTCTCCGGGATCATGACCTGAGCCGAAGGCAGTCGCTTAACCAACTGAGCCACCCAGGCGTCCCAAAAAATATGTATATACTTTTTACATCTTTACACATACACACACCCCTGAAATGTATGTTTATGCATACAAACTATGATACACTCTGTTATTTATCTTTTGTCTATTTCACTATTATTATTACTAAATAGTAATATTGGTTCTCACCAATTAAATTTGTGTTCCATAATTAGTGGAAAACAATAAATTTATTTTTTAAAGATTTATTTATTTATTTTAGAGAGACAGAGCAAGTGAGAGGGGAAGGGGAAGAAGGAGAGAGAGAGAGAATCCCAAGCATATTCCACTCTGAGTGGCTTGATCTCAGGATCCTGAGAGCATGATCTGAACTAAAACCAAGAGTCAGATGCTTAACTGATTGAGCCACCCAGGTACCTGGGGAACAACAAATTTAAAACACTACCCCAAAAGGCCAAGACCACAATATTTTGAGTTTGAAACCAACAAATCAAGATAGAAGTCTATGAAGTCAAAGATAATTATATTAAAATATAAGACTTGCTATTAGATTAGGATAGGACCTAAAACAAATGAAAGACAGGGCTTCTCATATTTTGTGTGATTCTCCTCCAGTCTTATTCACGAATATTTCTATTACCTTTGTCTATTGTCACAATCTAGAACTCTGTATCAAGCAGACTCAACTAGGCTTCCCTGTGCAGAATTGGTCCTCTCAATGAGTTTATCTGAGATACTCTGGGCACTTTTCCTTAGAACTAGTAAAAAGTGATGTATATTAACAAAATATATTATCTGTTTTATCTTTAAGCTGTCTAGGGTGGGGGTGATAGTCAAAATTTGGATGTTTGGTTTTTGGAGGCTATTTTTCTGAATGTATTTGATCAGAAGTACTTTATTGAAATGAGAGCTGAATCATTCAGGATTCTCAATATTTTGACTGACCAGAACATGCTAGAAAATTTACTGAAAAATTAGGCTAGAGAAAAGTTGCTCTGTATTTGCTAGTATAGTGCATATTTCTGCACAGTCCCTGTGGACCTGAAGTTTGAAAATTGTGTAAAGGATGTTTCTTTTCTGTTAAGTGGCCTTTCCAACCTACCCATGACTAAGGACATCTTCCTTTACAGCCATTTTTGGATTAAAAATAATTATAACACATTCTTACTGTCTATCTTCTAAATTTTTTTCCACCAAGTGACATCTGGGTGGCAGAGTCAGTTAAGCATCCGATTCTCGGTTTTGGTTCAGGTCGTGATCTCAGGGTTGTGAGATCAAGCCCCATGTTGGGCTCTGTGCTCAGTGCAGAGTCTGTTAAAGACTCTCTCTCTCTCTACGTTTGCCTTTTCCCACTGGGCACGCTCCCTCTCTCTCAATTAAATAAATATATAAGGAAAAATTAAACTCATCTCCACCAAGATGAGTTTTGTGAGGCTCATGTTCCAAATAGCCAGCCAAATCTCCACCCATATCAGTAAGTCTGTCCCATTGTATTCACACACACACACAGCCACACACACACATAAAAATAGTATATCAAAATTATGGAATGTGATATAACTATTCCTTAATTTTATTTTATTTATTTTATTTTTTAAAGATTTTATTTATTTATTTGACAGAAAGATACACAGCCAGAGAGGGAACACAAGCAGGGGGAGTGAGAGAGAGAAGCAGGCTTCCCGCTGAGCAGGGAGCCCAATGCGGGGCTTGATCCCAGGTCTCTGGGATCACGACCTGAGTGAAGGCAGTCACTTAACCAACTGAGCCACCCAGGCACCTTCTATTCCTTGATTTTAAAATAGATTATATCTTTCAAGTAAATTTTGGATCTGTGTTCTATTAGATGATGTAGAGGATTATAAAAGCATGTACATTTATTCCTTCTTTTTCAGGAAGTCTTTGTTATATTCAACCTTGTCTAAAAGAATCATTGTATTTTCAATGACAAATTTTACAACCACTATTTGAATCATTTTTCTTCTTTAATGCATATGTAAATATGTTCTTTTTTGTAGTTGAATGTACATCTATCCCAATAATTTGAGTAAAAACTATTATTTAAATTTTTCTATAAAATATATGTCCATCTTTTTTGAATATATAGAATGTGAATTGCCATTTAATGATCATGAAATATTACCTAATTTTATATATTTCTATATTCTTAATTATATTCTAATTATAGGTTACCTTCCAATTTAACCTTAATGCAAATAGACCAACTATACATTGGTGACCTTTTGTTTCCTTCATTTCCTTGAGATAATAAAAAATGGCACTAATATTGAAAACACTTTTATACATTTTCCAGAATGATTTTCAGAATTTTTTACTATTAAAGCAAAACTATATATAAAATATGATATCATTATTCTATCATAAATTCATACAATTTTACAGCAAATATTATGACAAAAGTATGTAGAACAGCTTGGAGAGGGTAAATACAGTGTCTGGGTCACTAGTAGTAGGTTATAATTTCAGTAATTTAAAGGAAAAATTAATATACCCTGGTCTATATTAATTAGTGATTGGGCAGGAGAAGAGTTTAGAAAGACACTGGCCTACTTAATTTATTTCATTAAAAACAGTAGACATTTTAGTCTCACTTCCTTCATATTTGGGAAAGTCTTGGTACATCTGTTTAAAAATGGTTCTATTGAGCTATAACATATAACTTATTTTGGAAAATGGAAAACATGCCTTAAAGAGGTAAGTTTTTAGCTGTTCCATTTTTAAGGTAGTGGCAAGATGCCTGAAATACAGTGCTCAGAGATTGAAAACCATTGTCCCTTGTGTCTGAAGCAGTGGAGAAGAGAAATAAAGGAGAACTGAACAAACTGTTGGAGAATCCTTTGGAGAATAAAATCCACCTGGAAAAGAGAAGGGACTTTATAATTTTTGTTTTTTTTGACCACAGTGGGCACAGAAATAGTTGAAATTGATATTTTCCTTATATAAAAGTTACTTAATCAGTGGAGTAACAGGTAGTCTGAGCATGAAATTCACAAAGAAAATAATGTGCTCTGAAGGTTCTTAACTTCTCAAAACTTATACAGAAAATTAAAGACTTCTGCTAACAGAGAAAAACATAATGAAGAAGTACTTGTAAAAGCCTTTTATTGCCAAATCCTAAAATAATCTGAAATTAAAATTCAGAAAGCATACTAAATGTTCCCTCAGGGCTATAATCACAGAGATACTTCAAAGTATGTTCATTTTTAGATTTGGTTTAGATCAGAGTTATATCTAGTGATGATTAATAACATCCAAATTTGGTATTAAAAAGATAACCAGGCAGGGCATCTGGGTGGCTCAGTGGGCTAAAGCCTCTGCCTTCGGCTCAGGTCATGATCTCAGGGTCCTGGGATCGAGCCTCACATTGGGCTCTCTGCTCAGCAGGGAGCCTGTTTCCCCCTCTCTCTCTGCCTGCTTCTCTGCCTACCTGTGATCTATCTCTCTATCAAATAAATAAATAAAATATTAAAAAAAGAAAAGGTAACCAGGCATTAATATTTCATCAAACTATGTAATGTACCCATTCTTTTTAACAATATTTTATTTATTTATTTTATAAAGAGAGAACAGAGAAGCAGGGGGCAGAAGCAGAAGTGGAGGGACAAGCACACTCACCACTATGAAGAAAGCCCAGCAAGGCTTGATCCCAGGGCCCAGAGATCATGACCTGAACCAAGGCAGACCTCAACTGACTGAGTCACACAGGTGCCCCCTAAGGTGTCCATTCTTTAGCAACGCACATAAAAGGACTTCTAGGTGGCTTGGGTTGGTGAAGTGCCTGCCTTCAGCTCAGGTCATGTTTCCAGGGTCCTGGGGTCAAGTCCTAGAATCAAGTCCTGGAATCAAGTCTCTTACCAGGCTCCTTGCTCAGTAGGGAGCCTGCTTCTCCTCCTGTCCCTTCCCATGCTCATGCATTCTCTCTCTCTCTGACAAATAAATAAATAAAATCTTTTTTCAAAAAGTCACATAAAATCAGTGTTTAGTGATTATCAATTCTAGTAATTTATTAATATTGTGTTAGAGATCAAATTATGTGTCCCCCAAAATCATGTTGAAGTCCTATCCCCCACTACCTCGGACTTTGACTGTATTTGATGGGAAGGCCTTTAAGATGGTAATTAAAAATAAATGAGACTAGTAGGGTGGGTTTTAATCCAATCAAAATAGTGTTCTTATAAGAAGAGCACATTTGGGCATGCAGAGACACTGGAGCTTCCCAGGGACAGAGGTAAGATCATGTCAAATGTCACAAAAGTATATATGGGTAGGAAAATGAAACAAAACCATAAATAAACCAGTATTTTGGGTTGTGTAGTGGTCTCATCTCAGTAATATTTTAAAAAATGTCTTGTCTTTGGGACGCCTGGGTGGCTCAGGTGGTTAAGTGACTGCCTTCGGCTCAGGTCATGATCCCGGAGACCGGGAGACCGGGGATCGAGTCCCACATCGGGCTCCCTGCTGGGCAGGAAGCCTGCTTCTCCCTCTCTCACTCCCCCTGCTTGTGTTCCCTCTCTGGCTGTGTTTCTCCCTGTCAAATAAATAAAACCTAAAAAAAAAAAAAAAAAGTCTCGCCCTTACATATCAGAGTTCTTAAGAAAGCAGCTGGAATTTCATACAATGTGGCCTTAGATAGCTCACTTAACTGCTTGATGACTCATTTTTCTCATGTTTAAAACATTAATATCATAACCTACCCCATAACGTTGTCTTGTGCATGAAATGTTAGTGCACATCAAGCACTTAGAACAGTATTTGCCACAAAATAAATGATAAAAGGTGTTAAGAAAAATCAGAAATAATGATTTTGATCTGAATATTTTTATTTCTGTACAAATGCACATAGAATATTTTTCCTGGAAATCAACTAGTGAATACAATTAATAAAAATATTATTACTAATATTTATAAAACTAATAAAATAAAGTAAAATAAAATTACTGAGATAAAAGGAACCCATAAACAAACAAAACAAGTAAAGTAAGACTAGCAAAATGTATACATAAAGAAGCATGAGAGAGCAGAAAATATTTCCTCCTATTAATCTAAATATTTCAAATACATAATGGCAATAATTGCTTGTGTTTCAGCAGGCAAAATGAAAGCCATCTTAGAGTTGTGAATTTTCCAGTAAGTTATATGGTTTCAATTATTCAAATTAATTATCACAATATCAAGCTATAGTCATAACAAATACAGTTCTTTTTTGCCAACCATATTGAATATTCAAGTTCAGTTTCACAAACGGCCCACATTCAATTTACATGTACTATGACATATATGTAGGACTTGAGCTAGGAGAGGAAAGGCATGTCTGCTAATTAAAATGTCAACATTTGTTTTTGATGAAATGATATTTCTTTCTTTTTCTTTTTTAACATAACTTTTATTCTGTCACTTTAAAAACTCTTAAAAGTGTGACATTTCTCGGGCTATCCATAAAAGTGTGACATTTCTGGGGCTATCCATATTAACATTTCATTAGTTCTCATACAGACCACATTTCTTAAGTAATTTAGTTTCCTCTGACTCACCTCCCTTCTCTTGATGATGATCTGGACAATACCTTGATATATGCATTCAAAAATAAGGTTAGATTTGTCCTTCTTCTGATCTATAAAAAAAAAATAAATTTTTGCTCAACAAGAATTCTGCTAGGAACAAACAAGTTGAATGAAAGAATATGAGAATTGACTTTATTTATTACATGCAGAATAATAGGGCAAGAAATAAGGCCTTAAGTGTTCCATCTGATCAGTCCTTTTCATTTATTTAGAGTGCTATCAGGAATTATTAGGGGAAAAGGAGTACTTTTTGGTGAAAATAAAATAATTCTCTTAACTATGATTCTTTATTTTTTTAATCCAAGAGTACAGAATTCTTGTGGATTTCTCTTTAGAGAAAGTTTCTGACAGATCTAAGGTTTATTTTTTTCTCTTTGTTTTTTATATAAGAGTAGATTTTCTTACCTAGTATGTAGTATTTGAAAGTTATGGAAGCTCTAGAACAGAAAGCTGCATGACTTCCTTTCTAAAATCCTACTGTCACTATTATTTCCCTCTCTAAACTGTCTATTTGATTGTTCATGAATTCATTTGTCCAGAATTGCTCTATGACGCTTTCATTTCTTAAGCCAGGAAAAATGAAAACAATCTTATGTCAAAATTTATGTGGTTACTAAGAATGTTTATTAAAGGAATTTAGCTAATAGAGCAGTGTAGATTGAAAATCTTCCAGATTATTTATACAGGTTAAATTCAGACCTTTTTTAGTCTTACCCAGATAGTCTACGCTTGTTATATATATATTATATATTATATATATATAACTAATATATATAACTAATAACCACATATATATAATATATAACTAATAACCACATATATATAATATATAACCAATATATGTATATATATATAACCAATATATAACCAATAACCAATATATATAATATATATATAACTAATAACCACAATGGGGAAAAATTATTGAGTTTGGCTTTCATTTGAAGAGTTTGTAATCATAGAGTTTTATCATGTTATAATATGTATTTCATTTTATTGACTTTTAAATAAATATATATAAATTTAAACTTATAAAAAATCAAACTATTTTTTTAAAACAACTATATTTACCCATGTGTCTTGAAATCAGGGAACCCACCCAAAGGACTTGAAAAAATAGACCTCTACCCTCTTTCTATGCTTTATAAGTCTATTTTTAGATATTTTTTTCAGTTTTCAGATAAATTTTAATTTCACACTGCAGTTGTGAGAAATAATACTAGAGATTCAAAGATCCTGGATGTCTGTCTCTCCAGTGGTAACATCTGCATAACTATGGTACAATATCATAACTAGGAAATTGACATTTATGCAATTTGTCAAATTTACTCAGATTTCACTAGTTTTAATGCAGTCATTTGAATATGTTTACATGCATTTTGTACACATGTAATTCTATGTAATTTCTGTGTAGTTTTATCACAAGTGTAGATTCACATACCAGTACTACAGTCAAGATATACAATATTTCCACCACAAAGATTCTTCATGCCACCCTTTTTCTTTTTTTTAGCCTCAACCACCTAGCTCCTGTCTCTTTCCTAGCTGTGAAGGTCCATTTTAAAATCGACTTTGATTCTTTTTTTTTATATATATTTTATTTATTTATTTGGCAGAGAGATAGATCACAGGTAGGCAGAAAGGTAAGCAGAGGGAGAGGGGGAAGCAAGCTCCCTGCTGAGCAGAGAGCCCTATGTGGGGCTCAATCCCAGAACCCTGAGATCATGACCTGAGCCGAAGGCAGAGGCTATAACCCAACTGAGCCACCCAGGCACCCAAAACTGACTTTGATTCTAAATTCTCCTGCAGCTCTTTAATTTTTTAAAAAAATCTAAATGTCATGCTCATATTTGTGGAAAAGGGGGAAAAATATTGTTTCCCCTATTTATACAATTTCAGCTTTTCATTCTTATCCACAATTTCTTGAAGAATGCCTGGAATTTACAAGTCACAGTTCATTTAATTAGGCTGAAGGTTTGGATATAGAACAAGGAAGAAGGGCTTTGAATTGACACCAGCTTAGGGAAATCTGCATTTCTTCTATCAATCCCCAAAATGGGAGAAAAGAAGAAATGCTGGTTGCTGGGTTAGAAACTATACTAGGAAGGTCAAGGAAAAATTGAAAGGCCTCAATATAATAAGTACTCATACACATTTCTGACGGTAGTGTATGTGAGTTTAACTATTTTGGAAAGTACTTTGTAAACACTTAAGCAATAAAATTTGATTTGGTATTGCCAACTATGAAAATATATTTTGAGAAAATGATCTTCAGATGTTGGTTTTCATCTTGTCATTTCTAAACTCATAATATCACACAAGGAAACTAACAGACTAACAGTCAAATATATAAATTGTGGAATATGTATTTGAAACACTTGTATTTTACCAAATTTAAAAATCTTTATATTGAATGTTTAATAACATCAAAGTGTTTAATTTATCATGTTGTATAAATATATTAGTATTTAAAGTATAATTTATCAAAGCACACAGAGTGTAGCAGAGATACATAATTATGTTGGAAGTTTATGTTTGAGTGATACTGATCTTCTTTTCCAGAATTCCTTTGAAAGGCTGTGTTATTTTCTTTTTTCGTTTTTTTATCCAGAAGAGATGAATGGAGACTAAAAAGTGTGCTGCAATATTTATTTTATAAGAAATAACAAAACAATAAAAAATATATGTAGTCCCCGATCTGTGACTTTCCTTTTACCATCAATGTCCCATTCCACAGAGGCAATCACTTACCTAATATATATTTCTTCTGGTGTTTCCTAGATATTTCTACCAAAACTGCACAAATTGTTCTACTTTAGCCATTTTAGATTGACTTACAATTACAGCAGCTAAAAATACTTATTTCCCTACATCACTTTGCCTACCTTCTAAACATACCCCCAAAATAGTTCAATCACAATTTCTTGGTCTAGTGCTTGTATATTTTTTTGTAAATATTGTATAGTAGATATCTTCATGAATAATTTCTTGTTTCAAATCCAAGAAGTTTCTGTGATTAAATTCCCTTTGTTGTGCAACTTTCTATTATCCTTAACACTCATAATGCTCTTTTT
The DNA here is from genome assembly GCA_004023965.1 of Spilogale gracilis. Lineage (NCBI taxonomy): Eukaryota > Metazoa > Chordata > Mammalia > Carnivora > Mephitidae > Spilogale > Spilogale gracilis. The sequence goes on from PITA01006830.1 coordinate 13,555, forward strand.
GGTGGGCTTAGTTTTCTTTAAATACCTTATTAAGTATAATAGGCTTAAATATTAAATAGTAATATTTCAAAATCTACCATTATACCTAATTTCATTCATCCAAATTTATTTAAGAAGTTCACCCATATGGTTGCTCTTTTCTGAAGCCCTGGACCCCTACATGTGTTTGTTGCAATTTGGAATGTTCTTCACAGGGTTGCTATTTGGCTGTCATCTGGGCCTTCCCTTGCTTTTACTCTGGAAATCAATCTGTTAATTTTTTTTTTCAATTTTAACTTCTAACAAATTTATTGATTTTTTTTTTTTTACTTCAGCATTTAAAAACGTATTGTAAATATTGTGTGAGTGTGCATGCATATGCCTCGTGTTTTCTCTACCACGTAACATCCTGCTCTGGTTTCCCCACTCTCGTAGGAACTCCTTTGGAGCTTTCTTCTGCTGACTACATTTTCTCTGCTTCTTCTAAGTTCCTTTAATTTTCTTTGTTTGGGCTCTTTGCCTTTCATGTTGGAAATCTCTGCAAATGTCTAAGATCCTCAGTATACATTATATTTGAATGAAGCCCTTAAGAGTTGGTTGGAATATCTTTTTGGAAGGCTTTTCTCAGCCAACCCTCACCTGCCAGAGATTAGAGACACCATAAACATAAACCTGATTGTTATATTATTAGATATTACTAGTCTAAGTCAGTGTAATTGTTTCAAAACAAAGATGAGCTTAAAAAAAAAAAAAAAAAAGGCAGGTGTTGGAGACTGACCTGGGAATTAAGTTGTGTGATTGTTTCCCCTCCTTTTATTTTTGCCTTTCTTTCCTTTTCCTTTCTTTTCTTCTTCCTTTTTTTTTTTTTTTTTTTTTTTACTGAGATACCAACTTTAATAGTTGGCAGAATCTTAATCTAAAATTGAATTTGTGGTTTTAATTTCTAAAGCAGTGTGAAAGGGTTTTATTAATTTCTGGGTTTTCCTACAGATTTTTGAATAGTTGGAAGCCCTCAGTTTTACATCAGAAGGGATAGTGAATTCAGAAAGGATTGTGGTCTTTTCTCTGCGGTAAGGATATTTCCAGAGAATGATGCCATGATACTAGAGTTCTGGGGCTAATGGGGCACACTGACACTGTGAGGGTGTCATCTGGAATATGATTCCAGTCCTTCTCTGTGGCAGGATTCCTGAGGCTTCTGGCCTGGAAAAATGCTTTTATTCCTTTAGAATTGGATAGAACTGGTCTTTAGGTGCAAGTACTCTTTAAACAGATGCTTGCATACTTTTCCTGTTTTTTCACCCCTTTTCTCCTTCCCCCACAACACCTGCCTTTTGTTTCATGTCTTCCCAACTGCTGAGACCATGAAGATCTAGTTAAAAAAGTTTTATTAATCTACTGACTCAGGGTATTTTCTTCTGTATGGACCAACTTTACCCCTCCTCATTTCTACAAATCATCTATTTCTTTTTTTTTTTTTTTTTTTTAGTCTTCAGAAGCAGAGTAAGATAGGCTTAAATTTATCTCCTAGTCTCATCAAAGTTGCTGTTCATATTTCTTTTCCTCTGTTTTTAAGGTGACTTTTAAAGAAAGTGTAGTATAATGCCTTTACCACACAATCTTAATACAGGAAAGTTATGTTGCTTTTAAGTTACTTGAACAGTTTTAGAGAAATTGTTAAACTGAAAAGACAATATAAAGGAGAGGCTAAATGGGTAATGGGCATTAGGGAGGGCACTTATGATGAGCATGGAGTGTTATGTGTAAGAAATTCTACTCCTGAAACCAATATTACACTATATGTTATCTAGAATTTAAATAAAAACCTGAAACAGAAAAAAAAAAAAAAAAGATATAGGAGAGTTTAGGTCATTGGAGTAATCTAAACTGTTTCTTCCAAGAGTGAAGACTGGTAAGAAATAATGTCTCAGGTTGAAAGAATTAAGGAAAGTAATCAAGAATAATATTCAGCCTCATACACAAATGAAAATTCAAAAGAAAAGAAAAAAAAATTTAAGATTGGAGAGCAAGGTGATAAGGAAAGTGTTTCCATTTGACTTTGACATTTGGATTGCAAATCATAAAGATTTCAGGAAGACTTTTCCGATTACTCAAGTGTGAAAAAAATATGTATGTATACATATATGCACACGTATATTCATAGCCACACAGACACACATTTTAAATGTTTAAGATAAGGTGATGATGATGGGTCATTTCATGTGTCAAGTTGATTAGGTCATTGTACCCAGTTTTTGATCAAACACCAGTCTAGATATTTCTGTGATGGTTTTGTATTGTTTTGTTTTGTTTTTTGAGATGTGATTAACATTTAACTCAGTAGACTTTGAATTAAGCAGATTACTCTCTATAATGTGTATGGGCCTCATCTGATCAGTTGAGGGCCTTAAGAGAAATGATCAAAGTCTTTAGAGGAAGAAGAAATTCTGCCAGCACACTGCTTTTGGACTCTAGTTGCAACAACAACTCTTCCCTAGGTCCCCAGCCTACCGACAGATTTTGAATTTGCCAGTCCCACAGTTGTGTGAGCCAAAACAAAATTAGTCTTTCTCTTAATATATACACACATTCGATTGGTTCTGTTTCTTTGGGGAAACTTAACAATACAGTAACCATTGTGCTGTTTATTGGAGACTTCAAACATTTTTCACTACGGTAGGAAAAGTTAGGATCGCTACAGAAATCAGTGCATGTACAACTCCATATCAAATATGGCTCTGGCATAAGTTTCCAGATATAGGAACTGCTCCATCTTTCCCTACAGATCCTTAAGCCCTGTGGAAAGCACAGACTGACAAAGAGATACTTAGTGTAGTGTCTGTGCCTTGGCATGCAGTGCCCAGCTGCCTCTTGCTTTTACCGCAGTCACGTGGAGTGGACTTCCACCTTGTAGTAACGCACGGAATTCAAGCAAAAGGGATGAAGGGCTGAGAGGGAAGGCGAAGCATGTGTAGGTTGTGGTCAGAAAGAAGACAAATGTTTCTTTACCACTCACTGCCTGTTGTGGGCTTCTCTCAGACAATAATTCATGACTCCATTATAAAGATAGCCCATCAAACTGAGCAATTAACTGAGGTTGTTTGGAAACTATGCATAGCTTAGAAAAATATCCCCCTTGGGATGCCTGGGGGCTTATTCAGTTAAGTGCTTGCCTTCAGTGCCTGCATCTCCCTCTACATGCCTCTCTCTCTCTCTCTCTCTCTCTCTCTCTCTCTCTCTCTCTCTCTTCAAATAACTAGAGGAAATCTTAAAAAAGAAAAAGAAAAAAAGAACATTTTATTTGTATTTGTATTTGTTCTCCTTCCTTCCTAGCTTTACATCTCTTTTATCCCTTGTTTTTGCCTTATTGGGACTGAACTACTCAATTTCCAGCATGTATGCTTTTGCCTCAAAATTATTTATTTTATATGGAACTCAGGCTAAGATAGAACCCCTGGGAAATGTATATTTTATCTGGGTAAAGTCACAATTCTGTTCTTTAGTAAGAAATGAAGATGTATCTGTGCTTCATCTGAGATAAATACCATAAACGGTAAAATGTATAAATGTCAATTATAGCAGGTTGGTAGGTTCAGTGAATATAATGACTTCAAAAATAAAATGTGTCATTTATTATTAAGTAAATACAAATAATAAGGGTGCTTTTTGAACTATGACTTTAAACAGAAAGTATCAATTAATATGTGTATCTTGGGCAATGCATCTTTAAAGGTAATAAAATATGTAGTAATGGAAGAATAGGTCAGTTTTAAAGGATTTCTCCTGCATGTTTTTCTTACATTCTGATATTTGAGTTGAGAGTTAAATATAAAGATGGAATTAAATTCCACAATCTCATTCTTCAGGAAAAAAAAAAGCAGAACTCTGTGAGTATACATTGCTTTTGTAGTCTATAGTGCTCATAACCATTTAATTTATCACTTACTATACTATAAAACAATTACTTTTTCCCAGATATTAGTGAGAATTCCCAGAATAATACATTTATCCTTGGGAACCAGATAATTCCTATTTTTAGATCCATGCTTATGAAAATAATTTTAAGTGTTACCTATTTTAACATACAAATATGTGAAGAAATAAATTTTGATTTTGCTGAGTAAAGTCAGTTTCAGTATTATATCTCTGATAATATATATTATGGGTACCAATAGTAGCTCACATCTTTACCTTCCTAGTCTTACTATCTCTATCCATGCATAATGCTTTACTGAATAATTTTGAGTCTTTTTATTTTTATAAAGTCTACTTTCTAGAACCACTTTTTTTTCCTGCCTTTAGCCAAAATTGAAGTTTCCCCATTTTGTCCTCTGTTCAACCTAGCTAAGTTCTATGTACATTACTGAAGTGTCTCAATCTTAAAATGTACTTGCTGAGCAAAGAGACTATCAGTGAGTAAGTGTGCCCTCCTTCTGGGACTTAATTCACCTGAGTGGTGAGATTAAAAATAAATATATGAAATAGAGATATTTCAATAATTCAATATTTCAGTTTTAATTTCAAAACACGTGAAACATTTTATTCTAGCATGATTATGCATCTACATTGAATCTACAACACAATGTATTATTCTATGGCATGCATATTTGTTATGAAAATTATATATAATTAGCAACTATCTTTTCAGTTGCTCACTATCTTTTATATAATTTCCCTTTATTATTTCTCCGTACCATGTACTTCTCTAATAAGATCATTTTTGTTTAATAAAGCAATTATTTTCAAAGATTTTCCTGAAAATACATTTAAAAAGAACGTTTTTCTTTTTAAAGGAAAGAGGTTACAGAAAGGCAAATATGATACAAGATATAAAAAGAAAAAATTCATAGAGGTATAGCTGTACACATAAAGGTGTTGATAATTTAGTTTATGATTAGACAACTTTTCCAAATTATAAAGAATGTCAACTCCCAAATTCTAGGGATCACTTATATCATGCTACTTTATATCTTATAATAAAATACTCTATTACTTTACCCTTCCTTATTTTTTTCACATCACCTGTCACTGTTTTAAAATATATTGTATTTCACCTCTTTAATTATTACCTGCTTTTCCAGTTCTTCCTGAGTTCCACAAAAGGAATATCTTTATTCTCCAGTATATCACCTACCCCTACAATAAAGTCTAGCACTTAGTCAGCATTTGATATTTGATGGAGGAGTACTACAAAATTGGAAAAATGGGGAAAATATTCAAGTTTAATTATTGAAAACTCACTTCTGAAAATTATTATATTACAATATATCAGAGGTTAGTAAATTTAGAGTGGAAATCATAAAATTAACTCAACTTTTTAATATGAAATCTGCAAACATGACATATTTGTTATGTCACAACTACTAGAGGGAAGAAAAAGACACCTGCTGGGTTCACAGAGCTAACTTATATTCATAAGTGAAATCAGAATGATTTTGCTAATGTAAACAGGCATGTTTATGTCACTAAGGATAGGAAGATCACATTCCTACAATCTCTAGCAGCTACCTGCTGTGTGTACTAAATTTATAATGTACGACCTCCTGAGTCTTAGTCTTTAAGAGTTGGATTGAAAATTCGTGTTTTGCCAAACATGGGATCAGGACACTATAATATTCAGATGTGATAATATGTTAGAAAGATAGGAAAGGCTACACAAAATACATTTGAAAGTTTTCATCTTAAAATGAGCTAAAAAGTATTGTGTTCAAATATGCAAAAATAGAATTTGAAATCACTTTGAAATTTTAAGTTTAATAAAGATAATATCGGTAGATAAGAGGTAAGAGGAAACTGAAAACATTTGCCTTTAACGGCAACTCTTTATAGTATTATTTTGCAGCGGGACTTGGTACTGTCTATCCAATTTCCCTTAACTTAATTGGAGAAATTAGAGAGCATCTTTATCAATCAAGGCACAATAGATGTTAAAAACAAAAACCAAAAAACAAAAAACTAAAAAGGACATATAAAACAATGTTGTTCATATTAAGAATTTTTTTAGACTTTTTCTACTTACTTACAGTTTAATCATTTATCATATCATGTGTTTAGAATAATTTTGTAAGTTGATGCCCATGCCCTTGTTCTTTAGAATTATGGTGATTTTTCTACTGATGTAAATACACTCCAAACAATTTTTTTTTTAATTCTGAAAAACAATGAAACTGACAAAGACAAGTCTCCCAAATAATTTTTCTTTTTCCTCTTCTTTCATTATAAATCTTATAAAATTATAGTGACTTAATGTAAGTATAAGACATACATATAAAACATATGTCATTCATTTTCTTTATAACATGTGTGATGCGGTTAGGCAAGGTCTTGTTGCTTATATTCTAGATCTAGAATTTCTACAATTCTCCAAATCTATACCTAGAACTTTCCAAACATCTAATCAAACTAAAAAATATGTAAAACACTGTGACTCTTTAATAGTAACTCTTTTCATTATTTTTATTCGTTAGGTAATTATGTGTTCAGGTAATAGGTAATTATGTGTTCAGGCATCGTTCTAAACAAGTTGTGTCAGTTAATATACATAACAAGTCTTATTTTCTGCTTTATTAAAATGTAAATGGCATATAATATTAATGAAAATTTAAGGTATAGAACCCATTGATTTGATATATATAATATATTTTATATATTTTATATATAATAATTACCACTATATTGTTAACTAACATTTACATCACATCACATAATTACCATTTCTTTTGTGGTGAGAACATTTAAGATCTACTCTCTTACCAACTGTCAAGTAAATAATTCAGTATTATTAACTGTAATCACTGTGCTGTACATTAGATCCCCAGAATTTATTCATCTTATAACTAGACCTCTGTACTCTATCCAAATTCTTCCCTTTCCATCCAGCCTCCAGCCCCTTTCTTGTCTCTGCTTCTATGAGTTCAGTTTTTTTATGTTTTTATGTATGACAAATAATATCATACAGTATTTGTCCTTCTCTCTAACTTACTTTATTTTTTGCATAACAATTCTTGATGTAAATGTATTATTGTTCCATCTTATTTATTATTTATTTATTTATTTATTTATTTATTTATTTATTTATTTATTTTAAAGATTTATCTATTTATTTTTAGAGAATGGGGAGAGGGGCAGGAGAAAGAGAGAGAGAGAGAAGCAGACTCCCCGCAGCCTGATGCAGCCTGGTGCGGGCTCAGTCTCAGGACCCTGAGATCACAACCTGATTGGGAACCAAGAGTCAGTCAGGCACCCCTATCCTATTTTATACAAAGTATAAGCTGAGTCACAGATATTATAGACTAAAAGCAAGGAAAAGAGAAAAAAGACTCTACTGATAAGAAAAATGTATTAATAATCGCAACAAAACTTTATCTTATAATACTGTTAGTCATTTCATAATTTTTAATGCGTGTTGTCTTCTCGTACTCAAGGTGATGCTCTTTATTAAGCCAAGGATGAAATTACTAGCCATGAAAAATAGGGATCAAGACGGTAGGCCATCCACTAATTATAGCATAAGATTCTGTATCTATGTCTCTGTTTCTATCTCTGTCTCCATCTCCATCTGAGCCTTTTTTGGAGTCAGACTATCTGTGTTTACAAATTGCATCTAGTAATTAATAAATATGTGACCTTTCTGTTTCAATTTTTTCATTTGTAAAAATAAAAAGAAATAAAAGAAGATAAAGAATTAGGAAGAAGAGGAGAATGAGAAGGAAAAGAAGATTATGGGATATGCCTTAAAGCAATGATTCTTAATTGGAGTTGATTTTTTCCCCCAGAGAACATTTGACAATGACTGAGACATTTGGGTTGTCACAATCGGTATGGGGATGTACTATTGGCAACTAGGGGTTAGAAGCCAGGTATCATCTGAAACATTCTATAATTCACAAGATTAGCACCTCACAACAAATAATTATCTGATTCAAAATGTGAATAGTATCAAGGTTAAGAAACCCTGATTTAAAGGGCCATGTTATGAAGATTATATGAATTTAACACATGTAAAAAAAATTCTAGTGGCTCACTGAGGCCACCTCATACTAGCTTCTGAGAGCAGATTTTTCACAACTCTGCAAAACATCTATTGAATGACATTTCATTGGCAGGTTGAATTGGCCATACTGGGAGTGTTTATACTAAAGAAATTGACAAACTACAAATCAGAACCCTTTTCCACCTGACCTGGAGATCTTGTTGTTAAATATTGATTCACCACTTGTTAACATATTGCAACCACTGCATAAATGTTAGCTATTATTACAATCATTATTAAGCCCTCTCAATTCATCTGGGAAGACCACTCTAGATTTTATTCTTCCCTTTCCCCATTTTATATCAATTTCTTAGGTTCATAAGGGCTGGTAACTTCTAAGTGTCCCAAGTTATAACCACTCTGTCTTCTATCTTTCATAATTCAGTCATATTATTATGGAATGAAAATTTAACCCTACTACTCCCATATTTAATATTGTTTGATGCCTTGCCATTTCTTTTGGTATAAATCTCGACTCCTAAAACACACACACACACACACACACACACACACACACACACACACACATATGCGCGCGCACACACACACACACACACACACACAGATGTATACACACAAATCAACTCCTTAGTGTAGAATTAAGGGCTCTTCGACCTCACTTCAGAGTGCCCTGCAAGACACAGACTTTCTATTCAGATACCTATACTGCTATCTATTCTATTGCTCTGGTTATATTATACTTTCCCTTCTCCCTGTCAAACTAATCTGAGCTATTTTTCAAAGTTAGGAAAAGCTAACTGTCATCTTTTACTGATCCACTATTTTTTTTTTTTTTACCTATGCCTATCCCTTAGCTTTCAAAATTCAAGTCAAACACTTGACTTTTTTTTTGTTCTGAGGAGTCATATTTCATCTGAGAGACATGAGCATACAGTGTTCCAAATACTTCCCACCAAAAGAGAAAGGTCATAACAATTAATATATCAAAATTTGGTTGCCTGGTTAACAATTTGAACATCTTTACATTCTAAATTATATAATGTGAATATCTCTATTATATGTTATATAAAAGTTATATTATTCAAACTATCCAGTACATTTCAGAAGTCCAAGAAATGTTAATTATAATAGTTGGCTATTGTATAAAGAACAATACTGGACAATTTCTTCATATGAAGCTTGATCAAAATTATTTGGAACAAATTCCATTTAAACTACAACATTAGTATAAAATGTAAATAAAAGTATCAGTCAACACATATTTATTTTGAGCAACATTCAACAGAAAACAAAGGAAAACATGACCAAAACATTTATTGCCTTATGAATTCCCAGCCATATACATAAAGAATAAAAATGCAAGATAGACTGTAAAAAAGTATTTTCCACAGCAGAATTCCACTATTTAAAATTGCTAATATTAAGCTAAGCAGAGGAAGTCATGTATACCATTTCTAGTAAAATAAATAATGCTTCTCCTTTGTAGAATATCTTTAGATTTAAACTTTTTTAACAAGCATATCATAGTCAGAGATACAATGGAGATCTGTGCCCTGATTCATAACATAATTGTAAGAACTTAATGTAGTTGTTATCACATGAGTAAGATACACCAAAAGCCTGAACTAGCACCTATAAGGAGCTCATGCCTTTCAATCATCAAACATTTATTGAGTATCATGAAATTCCAGGGTAGAAAAATTAATAATACATGGCCTCTGCCCTTGAGGATATCACAGGCTACAGAAAAGATGGTCTTGTAAACTAATCACATTAACATGGTATGATGAATGTTATTTAAGGAAGGTAAAATATGCGGCACCTAGGGAAGGGAAAAGTGCTTTAACAAAAAAAAATTCTAAACTGTGATTATGGCAAATGATTAACAGATTGATACATTTGATTATATTATTTTTAAAAACCACATGGGTATCAAAAGACGTCACTTGAAAACAAAATGATAGTCAATGCCTTGGAGTAAGCACTTGTAGACCACATACAATATTAATATAAGAATAGATTTTTAAAATATTAAGAAAAAGAGGGATACCTCAGTGGGTCAGTCAGTTAAGTGTCTGCCTGACACAGGTCATGCTCTCAGGCTGCTGGAAAGCAGCCCCAATTCGGTCTCCCTTCTCGACAAGGAGCCTATTTCTCATACCTGCTCATGCTCTCTCTCACTATTTCTGTCTCTCTCTCAAATAAATAAAAACATAAAACAATATTAAGAAAAAGAAAAATAATATAGTAAAAACTAGAAGAAAATGAATGAGTAATTTACAGAAGGAAAAGCACAAATGACCAAGAGGATATGATGTCAGTGAAAAATAAATGAAAAGCATAGTGAGATATCATGTCACATCCTATTAAATTATGAAAATGTAAAACATTTAGCAACACCAAGTAATGATAAGCATCTAAAGCCATGGGAACGTCTATGAAATATTATTAAGTATAACTGGATACCATATTGGAAAACAATTAGGTAACATATGTACATCTTAGATCCTAGCAAACATAGCCTATTGACAAGACGTCATATATATGTACAAGAATATTTGCAGCAATATTTTTTGTAATAGCAAAAAAAATTGAAATATCCAAGATGTCTATTATTAGTATAATAATGAAATAAATTACATGTGGGCCATGCAAGGATACCGTACATTTCCTCACGAATACAACAAATGTATTAAAGAGATAACACATGTATAAGAGATAATATTAACATAAAGCTTTAAAATATGAAAATTATATTTTAATACATACTATTATGGATATATAAAAATATTAAGGACATAAAATATATATAAGAACAAAAATAACATTATCAAGATAGTATGTCTGAGAAAAAAGTAGCTTCTATTGTACTGATAATATTTTGTTTCTTACAATAAGTTGTGAGGTAATGGTATTTTCATTATTTAGGTGTTTTGAATATCAGAAATATTTAACAGTACATGTTAATGCCAATAAAGCTGTGGGAGCACAAGGGAGAATATAACAAATTTATTTGGAAAAGCAAAAGGACTTCACACACTGTGATTTGGGGCATATATGTGAAAAAGTAAATGAAAGTTATCCCAGAATTAAAGGGAAGGGTGTTGATAGCAAAGCACTGGTGACAAAAAGAGAGGGTTAGCTAATGCTGAGAAGCATGAATGAATGTGAAATGTTTGGAACCAATGAATAAAACTTTACTGGACCTTTTACCTAAAGTCCTGAAATAGGCGACAATGGCGAAGGGTGAAACTTGACAAGAAAGTTGAAAACATTGATAAAGACATTTTTTTCTTTCTTTCTCTCTTTTTTTATTAACAAAGATTTTATTTATTTGTTTGACACACAGAGAGAGAGGGAGAGTGAGAGAGAGCACAAGCATGGGGAGCAGAGGCAGAGGGAGAGGGAGAAAAAGTTTACCCTGCTGAGCAGGGAGCCAAACACAGGGCTCAATCCCAGGACCTTGAGATTATCAGCCAAAGGCGGATGCTTAACCAACTGAGCCACTCAGGTGCCCCAATAAAGGCATGTTTTCAACATTCAGCCTTTGAGGGATAAATTCAGTCTGCATAGGGGGCAACATAAAATGGTAAAAAGGATCTAGTACGGACGGTGGGAGATAAAATTCAGCATGAAAAGGACATAGAAGCTTTATTTTTTATGGGAAAATATGGGGAAATGAAAAGCTAATATATTTTCTAATTCCAGTATAGTTAACACACAATGTTCCATTAATTTCAGGTATACAATATAGTGATTTGGCAATTTTATACATTACCCAGGGTCATCATAATAAGTGTACTCTTAACTCCCTTCACCTATTTTATCCATCCCCTTCACCCACCTCCCCTTTGGTAATCATCATTTTGTTCTCTATAGGCAAGAGTCCATTTGGGGGGATTGTCTCTTTTTTTTCTTTGTTTTGTTTCTTAAATTCCACAGATGAGTGAAATCATATGGTATTTGTCTTTTTCGGACTGACTTATTTCACTTATCATTACACCCTCTAGATCCATCCATGTTTTTGCAAATGGCAAGATTTCATTCTTTTTTTATGGCTGAATATATTCCATTGTGTATATATACCACATCGTCTTTACCCATTCATCTATCAGTGGACACATGGGTTGTTTCCATATTTTGCCTATTGTAAATCATTCTGCAATAAACATAAGGGTGCATATAGCTTTTTGAATTAGTGTTTTGTTTTCTTTGGGAAATTTCAGTAGTGGAATTACTGAATCATATGGTTATTATTTTTATTATTTTTTGGGGGGTTGGCATCTTGTTACTGTTTTCCAGAGCAACTGCACCAGTTTGCATTCCCACCAATAGGGCACAAAGCTTCCTTTTTCCATAAATTTTAGGATTCTTTGTTCTAAACTGTGAAAAATGCTGTTGATATTTTGATAAAGATTATATTAAATCTGTAGATTGCTTTGGATAGTATGGGCATTTTAATAATATTTGTTCTCCTAAGCCATAAGCATAGAGTATTTTTCCATTTGTTTGTGTCATCATCAATTTCTTTCATTAGAATTTTATAATTTTCAGAGTATAGTCTTTCACCTCCTTGGTTAAATTTATTCCTAGATAATTTATTATTTTTGGCCCAATTATTAATGAGAGTATTTTTAATTTCTCTCTCTGCTCCATTATTTAGTGTATACAAATGCAGTGGATTTCTGTACAGTGATTGTTGTATCCTGCAATCTTACTGAATTCATTTATTGATACTTGTAGTTTTTTGGTGGAGACTTAAGATTTTCTATATATAGTATATGTCTTATTCAAATTGTGGGAATTCACAGTGCCTAAACAGAAAAATCTGACTTGTATGTACCTCCCTGGATGGGACTAATTGAAAAGCAAAGGAGAAGTGCCTGGAATGCTGGGCCTCCTTTGAAGTTTCTTGGCTGAAAGCAAACATATTTTTTTTTTAATTGTTACTTAAGTTTTTTATTTTCCAGTGTTCCAAGATTCATTCCCCATTCCCCACACCGAGTGCTCCACGCCTCAGGTGCCAGATCCTTAACTGCGGCTCAAGGTTCTCATCAAGGGAGTCAATGTTTAATTTTTTAATTAATTTATTTATTTCAGAGAGAGAGAAAGAGAAAGATTATGAGCAGGGGGAAGAGGGGCAAGCAGACTCCCTGTTGAGCAGGGAGCCTGATATGGGACTTGATCCCAGGACCTAGTGATCATGACCTGAGCTGGAGGCAGACACTTAACTGACAGAGCCACCCAGGTGCCCTCAATGTTTAAATTTTGAAGAAAAACAGACATCTGTGGTGGTCACATACTTCATGAACAACTTGGCTTCTCACCCTTATCACACTCTGCCCTCTATATTATTGTCTTGACTATTAAGGTTACACTTTCTTCCTTGCTTTGCATTTGCATTTGGTGTATTACTAAAACCCCAATAAAAGTAGAGACAAATATTGGCACAGGGCCTTTCACCACTAGAGTGTCTGGGTCCCAGGCCTCTCCTTTCCCTTCCTAAGGTCTAGTAGGGAGTAACCTTTTCATTCACTATCTGGGGGTTTGCTGGCCAAACCCAGCAGCAAATCGTGAAAGTTTACTCCTTCCTTACCAATTTGAATGTCTTTTATTTCAAAGAGCTAATATTTTAAGTTTAGTTTCAGGATGCTTAGAAACTATGGGAGAAAGACAGTGAATTTGATGGCACAATTAGTTGCATCTATTGCCATACACTTAATTGTACAGGACATTGTAATTTAGCAGTTAAGATGATGGACTCTGAAGCCAGACTTCCTGGATTTGAATTCTAGCTCTGCAATTTGTTGCAGAGTAATCATAAACAAGATACTTAATCTGTGTCCTGATTTATTTATCTGTAAAATGAGGATGAAAACATTGTCTACTGTATAAGGTTGTGAAGAGCATTAAATGTAAAATGATGAGACTTTTTTCTAGGAAATGATAAATACCAAAACAAAATTAGCTCTGTGTAGGTGCCTGTCTCACTGTAATACCTATACGAGATACAGTTCCATGGAAACTCTTTTTGGATTTCAGAAAGGTTATTCCTTTATTGTTACCAGCTGAGAAAATGAACAATAAGTGCCTTTGACTATAAGGCCTATAGAATAAGCTTTCTCTAAATTCAGATGGGGCTTTTTGCCAGCCAACATTTTTTTAATTTATTATTAATTAATTAATTAATTAATTGACAGAGAGAAAGAGAGAGCACAAGTAGGGGGAGCAGCAGACAGAACGGGAGGGAAAAGCAGATTCCCCACAAAGTAGGGAGACCAACATGGGGCTTGATCCCAGGATTTTGGAATCACAACCGGAGCCAACAGCTGCCTCTTAACCAATTGAGCCACCCAGGCACTCTGACCAGCCAACTTTTAGTTTTTTTCTTTCTTTTTCTTTTTTTTCTTTTTTCTTTTTTTTAATTGTGTTATGGCAGTCACTATTCAGTATATTATTAGTTTTTGATGCAATGTTCCATGATTGTTTGTGTATAACACCCAGTGCTCCATGCAATATATGCCTGCCTTAATACCCATCACTGGGCTCACCCATCCCCCCCACCCCCTCCCTTCTAAAACACTCTGTTTCCAGGAGTCCATAGTGTCTCATGGTTTGTCTTTCCCTCTGATTCCCCATCCTTCATTTTTCCCTTCCATCTCTTAATGTCCTCCATGCTATTCCTTATGTTCCACAAATAAGTGAAACCATATGTTAATTGACTTTCTCTGTTTGACTTATTTCACTTAGCATAATCCCCTCCAGTTCCTTTTGAAAATGAATCAGTTTGATGGTTTGTGTTTGTTTTGCTTTATATCTTTAATATAGTGCATATTTTGAGTTTGGAACCATCATTTGATTTACTTCTATTTAGGTTTTCTTTTAAGATTTTATTTATTTATTTGACAGAGAGAAACACAGCGGGAGAGGGAACACAAACAGGGGGAGTGAGAGAGGGAGAAACAGGCTTCCCATGGAGCAGGGAGCCTGATGTGGGGCTTGATCCTGGGACTCCGGGATCATGACCTGAGCCGAAGGCAGATGCTTAACAACTGAGCCACCCAGGCGTCCCTCGTATGTATTTTTTAAGGAACTTTTTATTTTATTTTGTCTTTAAAAGTTGTAATTTATTTATTTATTTGTCAGAAAGAGAGAGAGAATAAGCAGGGGGAGTGTCAGGCAGAGGTAGAAGCAGGCTCCCCATAAGGAGCACAATATGGGACTGGATCTTGGGACCCTGGGATCATGACATGAGCCAAAGGCAGATGCTTAGGTGTCCCAACAAACTTTTTATTTTAGAATGATTTTATTTTTTATTTGCATTTCCCTGAAGATTAATTTTGCCACCCTATTTTATTTTTATTAAAATATTTCAAAGATAATACAGAGAATTCCATATACTCCATATTCAGTTTCCCTTAATGTTAACATCTACCATTACCATAATCCAGTTGTGAAAACAACCTTAACTTAGTACTTTAGATTTCAATCATTTTTCCATTAAAATTTTCTTTCTCTTTCAACATCCCATCCAGGTTACTACACTGCATTAAGTTGGCATGTCTCTTTTGTCTCCTGTTGTCTGACAGTTTTTCAGTCTTCTATTTTATTATTTACCATGACCTTGACATTTTTCTAGAAGACAATATTTCCCCTTTTTCATGTGGCTTATTTCACTTAACATAATGTTTTTAAGTTTCATCCATGTATCAAAATTTTATTCCTTTTTGTGCCTGAATAAGATTCCATGGGATGTATATACCTTATTTTGTTTATTCATCTCTTAATTGATTTTTTGATTATTTCCAGATTCTGGCTACTGTGAGTAATGTTGCAATGAACATTGGCCAGCATATGTTTTATTCCTGCTTTTAACTCTTCGGGGTATATATTAGAAATAGAATTTTTGAATTGTATGGTAATTCCGAGAAAGAGAGAGAGAGAGAGAAGAAGAGAGAGAGAGAGAAATGACACACACTGAGAGAGATTCATTATAAGGAATTGACTTATGTGGTTTGTAGAAGCTGAAAGGTTCAAAATCTGCAGGATAGGCTAGCTGGCTAGAAGAGCCCAGGGGAAAGGTCATGTTGCAATTCACATCCAAAGGCAGTGGGCTGGCAGGATTCCTTCTTCAGAAGAGGTCATCTCTTTTCTGTTAAGGCCTTTAACCAATTGGTTGGAGCCCAACCAAATTACTCAGTCTTCTGATTTAAAAAAAAATTTTTTTAAGATATTATTTATTTGACAGAGAGAAACACAGCCAGAGAGGGAACACAAGCAGGGGGAGTGAGAGAGGGAGAAGCAGGCTTCCCGCTGAGCAGGGAACCCAATGTGGGATTCGATCCCGGGTCTCTGGGATCATGACCTGAGCCGAAGGCAGTTGCTTAGCCAACTGAGCCACCCAGGTGCCCCCTAATTTAAATATTAATCTTACCTAATAAATATCTTCACTAAAACATCTAGAATACTGTTTGATCAAGTATCTGGGTATCATGGCCTAACCATGTTGACACAGAAAATTAGTCATTATACCTAATAATTCAACTTTTGGACCAGTAATTGCAACATAAATCTAAATTTATTATATATGTGTATATATATTATATATATAATATATATAATGTGTATATATATATGTGTATATATATAATATATATATATAATATATATATATATATATATATATATATATATATAAATTTGCTTGACTACTCAGATATTTCTCAGATATTTTCCAGGAAATAACAATTTAGTATTTATCTGTGATGGACTGTAAACTTTAATTTCGAAGAGATCAAATGCATGGTTTAGCTGCTTTCTCAAATTAGAGCATTCTATAAAACTCTTTGCAACCCGAAATTGTGTAAAGTGAAGAAGCAATCAGCATTAATTTATATGGAAACATTTTTTTGCATTCCCAGGTGCCAGAAATAACTTCTCTTGGGCTTTTCTGATACCTTAGGGCACATTTTACTAAAAAATACACAAAGTGAATCAAGATAAAGGACAGATGCTCACCAACACAGTTCAAAGCTATGGTGGCTTGATGCCGAAGTACTGAGTAAAGGTCCTGGGGAAGGAGCTTGGCAAGGACATGCATTGCTCAGGGTGCACACTGTAGATGCCGAATGCTATTTTTGCCTTTTGCCTTTTTTCATAAAAGTGAAAATCCTCTTCGGATTTCTTTCATTTAGCAAAAGCAGGTCTTTCATAAATGTGAAGGGACTTAAAACAGATTTTCAAAAAGCGGGAATACCTATAGGTTTTTGTTTCAGTAATTTAGTCAAACATGTTTTGGGTCTGAAAGATCTCATTTTGTGTGTAATTTCTATGGAAATCCAATTTATAAAAGTGAGATGATATTTATACAACATTTTTTTTAAGATTTTATTTATTTGACAGAGAGAAACACAGCCAGAGAGGGAACACAAGCAGGGGGAGTGAGAGAGGGAGAAGCAGGCTTCCCGCCAAGCAAGGAGTCTGATGTGAGGCTCGATCCCGGGTCTCCAGGATCATGACCTGAGCTGAAGGCAGTCGCCCAACCAACTGAGCCACCCAGGCGCCCCTATACAACATATTTTAATCTGTAACACTTGAGATACAGTTAATATAGTCAGTCTTCTGACTTTTAACATTAACCCAGCATAGGTAATCTCAGTGTAGTTCATTCTTTAAAACATATAATTTCTGTAACTACTTTTCTAATATTTGTACTTTCATGCCAGGTTGAAATTTGGGAGAAATGATATGGCCAATTTTCGTTGGTGTGCTTATTTATTATGCTGCCTCAAATAAGTAATCTATATAATTCACTTTATGGCAGAAAGAAAACTGAGGGGCGCCTGGGTGGCTCAGTCAGTTAAATATCTGCCTTTGGCTCAGGTCATGATCCCAGGGTCCTAGGATGGAGCCCCAGGTCGCTGAGGTCAGCTCCTGGCTCATCAGGGTGTCTGCCTCTCCTTCTTCTTCTGCCTCTCCCCCTGCTAGTGTGTGTGCTCTCTCTCTTCTTTTTCTATTTCTCTCTGTCTCTCTCCCAAATAGATAAAACCTTAAAAAAGAAAAAAAGAAGAAGAAAAAAAGTGAATCAGTGAATGAGGTGTGGATTCTAAGTATCACTCTGAAGCCAAAGTAAGTATGACTTCGGAGGAATGGTTTAATCTCTTCTAGAGTAACTATCCTTATTTATCCAATGATAGGACTGACCTAAATTTTGATAAATACATAAATATAAAAACATTATTTAAATATTTTTAAATCAATCAAAGAGAGATCATAGAAATCAAGGGATTTATTATTATAGTAGTACTTTGGTACTTTGTTATATTAACACAATATGTTTTATACTTTTGGTATTTCCCTTCTGCCCCATAGCCCTTTCCCCGGCCAATCTATCATTGTGTGTAGGATGAAAAGCTGCCTTAGGAAAGCAGGAAAAAAATGATTCTGAGTATAAAATGCATGTGCTTTCATGTTGTTACATCCTGAAGTTTTGGGTTTCAATCCCTAAGGGAAGTTGAACATAAATTATATTTCATAAAATACTGTGAATTTGCAAAAACACATGATGAAGTAAGAACTGGGCTTTTACCTTTCTCTAACACCATGTTGTATATTCTCCCCTTGCCTCTCCAGATATATTCTTCACCTTCTGCATGTGCTTTATGTCCCAAAAGTCTACACACTACTGACTATATCAATGACCTCCCTGCCCTCTGACAGAATATCAGAGTGGAAAAATAGTGCAGTCAGGGTATATATTCCTCACCTTCCCTAGAGCTCTCTTGTTATCAATCACCATTGGTTGTCTGTGTCCCTACTCTAAAGGCCACAACTCCCGGACTTCATATGCAGTTACTTTTTCCTGTTTCCAAAAACTGTTACATTCTTGGCTCCTCTTAGCGAAGGCTGCTAATATTTTATCATTGTTTCTAGTTCTGGAGAATAGCAATATCCTGTTTTAGTTGAAGCAACCATCATTTGAAATTAGTCTCTTCATTAAATTCTCCTTAATTGTGCCATTTGAATGTTCCATCTTTTCCTGCCAGAACACTGACAGCCCCAAATGATTTAAATATTTGTAGATTATTGCTGGAGGGTAGAGGGGAGAAATAATCTAGGTGTGAGTGTATGTTGGATTTCACCCAAATAAATCCAACATCTGCCTTCGTGTTGATTTTATTTCAGCACCCCGATATTGGCCAGCCCCATTTTCTAATTTACCTACAGGACAGTGAACTCTAATCAAGGCAAGAGACATACTGATTAATAGCATTGCTTGGTAGTCTATGGAGTTTGGAGATGTATTGGATAGTCAGCATTTTTTATTGATAAGAGATTGATGATTTGTACCTGGCCTCCATGAGATCTCTGGAGCCATTTCCCATTGGGGCTGACTAGGTAGAACATGCCCACATGACTGTCAGAAACTTCAGCTGAATTCCTATTTTGAGCTCTTGTTTTGAGGTATTTTGTGCACATATAATGGTTCTGATCCATGAGGGAAAGTGTTTCTGGGACAGCCCTACAGAAAGAGGACAACTGTAGCTCACACCTGGTTTCTTTGGACACCTTCCTATAAGGCAGGTGTGTATATCTATGGTGTATATATCCTTACTTCCATGCTATTGTTGTACTGTATCCTTCTCCTGCAATAGACTATACACACATATGTAAGTATTTTTATTTGGAGGGTCTGAGTGTTCTTTAGCAATCAAACACTTCTAACCAACACTGTTCAGGTAGCCTCACTTTTATATGTACCCTCAGGAGCCGGCAAGCCTCATTGCATTTATTGGCATGTGGCATGGTTCACATCTGACAGATCAGAAATAGCAGCAAGAACTCTCTAGTCACAGGGCCCGAGAAAGCTTCATTAGTATGTATGTGCTCAAATACATAAATTTCTGTGAGTACATTTCTGTTTCAGGTTTGCCCAAGAAAATTGTGGACAGGGTGTTGACAGCCAAGTCTAGTGAAGTCTTGTGATTAGGATTAAAAGACCCAGCAACATTGCAAGGCCTGCAAGACTTGATAGGGACAGAGATGACTCAACCAGGGCCAGTGAAGTGAGATGACTGCCACCAAGCAAACTGTCATCTCACCCTCCCTGTGGGTTACTGCCTAAGCTCCACATCATGGGGCCTAATGGGGGTGAAGGAGACCTATTTGGAATGGGAAAAAACATAATGGATTACGGTTTTCATTATTGGTTGTGTAATGTTTTTCTATCATATAATGTAAGCTAATTTTATAAATTCAGTTCATTTATAAAAAAGTTGTTATATTTTTTTAAATTTATTTTATTTTTTCAGTGTTCCAAGATTCATTGTTTATGCCCCACACCCAGGGAAGTTACATTTTTAATACCTGAGACCCTAGCTTGAGATTGATATCCATTTAAAATATTGGCTATTTTTTTCTCCAGGCCACATAGAACATCCATAAATTAACAACCTCTAGAGAATCTTACGCAGTAAGCCACACACTTAACAAATATTTATTGAATACGTGGTAGGAAATGAGTAATATTATGAAAAGAATAAAGAGTCTTGTTGAAAATAGCCTGGCAACCAAATAATCACAAATAAATGTAAAATTTATTAGTTAATAACTTATTACAAACTAAAAATACAAAAATGTGGTCCCAGGTATCTATTTAAAACATGGCCAGGCTTTATATTGGAGGGGTGAACCAAAGAAGGTGTCTCTGTTGAAAGTAATTTGTATAAAGTGTGAAAGATCAAAATGAGATATATAGGGAAATTTGAAAGTAGTAAGACAGGAGGGAGATCCAAGGAGGAAAAAAGCAGGATAAATAATCAGTAAGTTAAAAGAAGGGTATTGCCAAGTATCTCTGAAAAGAAATGCCACTCCTATCTCTCCTGCCCCTGACAATCTCTGCCCTGAGAAGGGTGTGTGTGCCTATTTGTGTGTATAGGAATATGTGTTTCAAGAGAAACTGCAACAACATTCGGATTTTATTAATAAGAATGAAAGAGTAATTTTTTTTAAGACTGACTTTAGCCAAAGACCATTAACTCAAGTTCCTCTATGGTCATATAAAATAACTTAAATCATACTAGAAAACTATGGAATGGAGATATCATGCTTATCCAAAGTGGGTGGTTACTAATATTATGATAGTTTTTTTTGAGTATTCATCGCAGGCTAAGGTTGATACCAAGGATCATGTGCTAGTAACAATGATAAACATTATAACTGCACCAGAATGCAGATAGTATTTATTTTCTCTTCTTTACTTTCCAGAAGCTGAATCTGATAAAGTTATTCATTCAGTTTTTAGAAGTACTGATCTCCCATAGTGAAATATATGGTATCTATACTGTGTTGATGTTTTTTGTGCAATGAAAGCTCAGAGATGCTTACTTCTACTTAGTCAGGTGAGGAGTGATTGTTTGTGGTATCCATGTTGTTTCTTCCCAGTGTGCAAATGCTGTTTTTCTGTTTTGTAAGACAACCTGATTCATTCATGCATGCTTTCCTCATGATCTCAGCCCATGTGCCTCAAGGGAAATGGAATGATGGGTTCTACTCTCATCCTGGTAAACCCAATTTACCTTGCCAGTAGCTGACTTACAAAAAGCCAGGCCTAAGCAAATTTGGTCAATTAACCTGAGAACAATTTGACAGAGGGTTCACAGAAAAAAGCTTCCTTACAGCTTGAGGAAGAGGGGCTTCCTTGCTCACATCTATGCTTCGGGAAGTATAGTCCAAGTGGCTGCCACAAGTATAAGGGGTTTAGTCTCAGGATGAAGCAAACATGCTGGGGGCAGAGAAAAGTCAGAGAAATAACTTGGTCATTTGAAGAAAGTGTATTGTCGTTGAATCAATTATCTATCTGCATTCTTTTTAAGACTCTGTTTCTGTGAATTGGTGAGTATCTGTGTATATGTTTTAAGCAAATTTTAATTTTAATTTATTTCATTTAATTAACATATTAATAATATATGCAAAGTTAAATGATAAAGAAGCAATGTTTGGAGGAGAGTTTTTAAGCACACAGAAAAGGAAGGGGGGTTTTAGGAAGATGGAAAGGATTGAATAGAAAGAAAAGCATGACAAGTGGTTGGAACCAAAGAAATTTCAGTATTAGTGAAACAGGGACATTAGTGAAACAGTTAAAGTTAGGGTAGAGACAGTTTAAAATTTTAAAAAGCAAGTTCTATTCCAACTGATTAATCTTTAGGAAATCCTAAGAAAAATTATTACATTTATAATTATAAATATCCATATGCATAAATAATTATGTAGATTTCCTAACATGGAGCTTTATGAGATGAATAAGAAACAGAGTGAAATTGAAAGAGTCATAGCAGTTATGAAAATAAAAGTGGAAATACTCATAAATGCCTATAAACAAACACAGCACTAAGTGTTTTATGAGGATGCATATATAGCCAGGGATAGAATTCATATATACGAGAGTATATGTTTGGTGAGAGAGATGAGAGAGAAAAATGGTACTAGAGGTCAGGGACAATGTGGAAAAAATAAAAGTTTGTTTACAGTATTCTAAGATCAGGGTAGGGATAATAACCCAAGTGTTTCTTGACATTGAAATATTTCTGTGGGGTGCCTGGGTGGCTCAGTTGGTTAAGTGACTGCCTTTAGCTCAGGTCATGATCCCGGAGATCCGGGATCGAGTCCCACATCGGGCTCCCTGCTCGGCAGGAAGCCTGCTTCTCCCTCATTCCCCTTGCTTCTGTTCCCTCTCTGGCTGTGTTTCCCTCTGTCAAATAAATAAAATCTTAAAAAAATATATATTTTCATCATTTATCTTCACAGTAATTATTCTTTAGTTTATATTTCATTGATAAAACAAAAAAGGATGTATAAGCCAATTTTAAAGACTTAGAAAAGTATGGAATAATCAAAATTCCACAATAATTCCATAGTAAATAATTTCATAATTGATATGTTCATCTTCTGAAATTTCTTAGTGATATTTTCAAATCTATTAATTTTCCTTAATATTTTCCATTGCACTAGTCTTAGTTATGCTTCTTTCCTGCCCAGCTTTATTGAAGTATAATTCACAAAAATTATATATTTTTGATATATATACATTGTGAATGATTGCCACAATTAAGCTAATTAACATATCTGTCACCTCACATAGTTACCAATCTTTTTATATGTTTGTAGTGAGAAAACTTGAGATCTACACTTCTGGCAAATTTCAGATATAGTTATTAATCATAGTCACTATTCTGTACACTACATCTTCAGAAATTATGTATTTCATAACTGAAAAATTTGTACTCTCTGACCAACAACCTCTGTTTTCTCCTACCCTATAGACCCAGTAACCACCAGCACTATGAGCTGTTTTTTGTAAGTGAGAACATGTAGTATCTGTCTTTCTGTGTCTAGCTTATTTAACTGAGCATCCAAGTACATCCACATTTGTTAAGGCTAAATAATGCTCCATTGTGTGTGTATAAACATGCACACATTTATACACCTTCATAAACATATTCCATTTTCTCTATCAATTCATCTGTTGAAAGACACTTGGGTTGTTTCTGTATCTTGGCTACTATAAATAGTGCATAAAATGTGGTTGCAATCTGCAAGCAGTATCACTTTGAGATAGTGACTATGTTTTCTTTGAATATATACCCAGAAGTGGGATTGTTGAATCATACAATAGTTGTATTTTCACTTTTGAGGACCTTCATATGGCTACATCAATTTACATTGCCTGCAACAGTGTAAAATGTCCCTTTTTTCCACCTCTTTACCAGGACTTATCCTTCAACTTTTTGATAGTCACAGTCTACCAAGTGGAGGTGATAGTTCATTACGGTTTTGATTTTCAACTCCCTGATAAATGGCAATATATTGAGCATCTTTTCATAAGCCTGTTGGCCCTTTGTTTTTTGAGGAAAAAAAAATCTTTATTTAGGTTCTTGTCCATTTTTTTTAAGATTTTATTTATTTATTTGACAGAAACACAGCTAGAGAAGGAGCACAAGCAGGGAAGAGTGAGAGAGGGAGAAGCAGGCATCCTGCCAAGCAGGGAACCCAATGCAGGTCTTGATCCTGGAGTCCCTGGATCTGACCTGAGCTGAAGGCAGATGCTTAACAACTGAGACACCCAGGCACCCTTCTTGTCCATTTTTTTAAATGGATTGTTTCTCTTGAGTTGTATGAGTTCCTTATATATTTCGGATATTAACCCCATAGCCAGATTTGCGAATATTTTCTCACATCCCATAGGTTGCCTTTTCATTTTGTTGATTGTTTCCTTTATTGTGCAGAAACTTTTTAGTTTGTTGTAGTCCCGCTTACCTATTTTTGCTTTTGTGGCTTGCACTTTTGGTGTCAAATCCAAAAAATTATCAAGACCAGTGTCAAGGAGATTGTCCTCTATATTCTCTTCTAGAAGTTTTATGGTTTTGGGTCTTACATTTAAGTCTTTAATCAATTTTGAGTTGATTTTGTGTGTGTGATAAAAGATAAGGGAGTAATGCCATTCTTTTTTTTTAATATTTTATTTATTATTTGACAGAGAGAGATCACAAGTAGGCAGAGAGGCAGGCAGAGAGAGGAGGAAGCAGGCTCCCCGCTGAGCAGAGATCCTGATTCAGGCCTCGATCCCAGGACCCTGAGATCATGACCTGAGCTGAAGGCAGAGGTTTTAACCCACTGAGCCACCCAGGCACCCAATGCCATTCTTTTGAGTGTGACTATCTAGTTTTCGCAACATCATTTTTGAAGAGATACTCTTTTTCTGCATTGGGTATTCTTGGTATCTTTGTTGAAGATTAGTTGATTATATATAGATGGCTATTTTTCTGAGCTCTCTCTTCTGTTCCATTGATTTTTGTGTCTGTTTTTTGTCAACACCATACTATTTTTTTTTGGTCTTTAAAGAGACTTGATTAAGTATGACAGAGCACAGATATTTCTGACAGTTAGTTTTAAGCTCTGATTATCCACATTAAATTTAACATTATTAAAAAATAACACTTTTAATTTCAGACCAAGGTTAAAACTGATAAATTATAAATTTCATTTTTGATGATTTGCCAGGGATATAATTTGTAACTAGAGTTATTCTAGTTACAAAAAATAGAATGCAACTGAATTCAATTTTTTTTTCTAAAATCATTACCGTAGCCATTTAATAATCATAATACCCATGAAAATATACCTTCTTTCTAAAGGTAGTCTAATTCATCTCCTAAAGTGCCATTATAATTCTTTAGCTTCTTTTTTTATTTAAATTCAACTTAATTAATATATACTGTATTATCAGTTTCAGAGGCAGTATTCAGTAATTCACTGATAGCATAAAACACCCAGGGCTCATTACTTCAAAATACCCTCCTTAATGTGTATGGCCTAGTTATCTCATCCCCTCCAGCAACCCTCATTTTGTTCCCTATAGTTAAGAATCTCTTAGGATTTGCTTCCCTCTGTTTTTGTCTTATTTTATTTTTCCTCCCCTTCCTCTAGGTTCATCTGTTTTGTTTCTAAAATTCCTCATATGGGTGAAATCATATGGTATTATCTTTTTCTGACTGACTTACTTTACTTTGCAAAATACTCTCTAGTTCCATCCACACTATTGCAAATGGCAAGATTTCATTTTTTGATGGCTGAACAATAGTTCATTATATATATATATATATATATATATATATATATATATATATATGAGATATATGCACACATATTTCACTCCTTTATCCATTCATCTGTCAATTGACATCTGGGCTCTTTCCATATTTTGGCTATTGTGGACATTGGTGCTATAAACATTGGGGTGCATGTGCTCCTTCAAATGACTATGATTTTATCCTTTGGATAAATATTTAGTAACCATATTATTTGATTACCAAAGGTTTCTCATGCAGTTTTTAATCAGAAAGCATGATACCCCAAGCTTTGTTCTTATTTCTCAAGATTATTCAGGGTCTTTTGTGCTTCTGTGTGAATTTTAGGATTTTTTTCTACTCCTGCAAAAGATGCCATTAGGATTTTGATAGGGATGGAATTCAATTTATAGATTACTTTGTATAGTATGATATAATTTCAAATAATTTGTCTTTGAAGTTGTAGATTCTTTCTTCTGCTTGATTAAATATGCTGTTGATACTATACAGTACATTTTCTATTCATTCATTGTGTTATTGAGCTCCAGATTTTTTGTCTGGTTCCTTGTTATGATGCTAATTACACTTCTTTTAATGATTATAAATAACATATAGCTCCCTCTTTAAAATATAGTTCTCCCTAATTTTTTCATTAGACATTAATCTGAATAAGTTATGAATGTTTATTTACTTTAACATATACCCAGTTGAAAAATGCTATTTTGAAATAATTTTTTATAGATAGTTTTCATAAAATAGATGTATTTGGCTCATAGTTATGCATGTGGGGATTTTATTCCACACTATAGAAAGTGTGATAACTCTTATGTTTTCAAATTAAAGGATATTCTCAGAATGTATAAGAAATTATAAAACAAATGAAACATACATCAATCTTAGACTTTTTCAAAAGATAAAATTATACCAGACAAAACATTTGTTCCTAGTAATCTAATAAAGGGAAAAATGGAATTGTATTCAGAAAAAAAATTACATTTGGGATGGAATAACAAACATGTAAAATAAATAAGTACAATGTAGTTCTCTACATTATACATTAAAAACAGGCACAAAATACTGAGAGTTCATATAGGAGGTAGCAGTTAATAAATAAGTTCATATATTTAAACATTCTTTCACAGGTTCAATTTCTTGCCAAATTTAGTTCTTTGTTACAATGTTGGGAGTTGCAGTCATCAAATCAAATTATCTTGTATCAAAATAGTTTCATTCATAACAACATTCCATGAGCCATAAAAGTAATTTTGAAATATAGAATTGGGTGACAATTTTATTATAAACATAGCCTAAAGTAGGCATAGAGGTAGGTTATATATTATAGAAAATACAATTTTAGTCAATTAAAATAGGTAGTCATCAATTTACTATTTTCAGAAGAAAGAGGAAAGGAGTAAAGATGAGGTTATAGTGGTTTGGGTATTATCATTGTCTCTTGGAACTAACACAAATCCCAAACATATGCCATTTCTAGAAAGCAAAACTATATGCTCTAAGTCTATAGTTTTCAGGGTAATGTTTCTCAACTTTAGAGCCTTATCTTAGACTCTGTTCTTTCCACTCATTTGTCCCTACATTTGTGTTCTGGAGTTATATTAGTTTGTAATGTCTTTCTCCTCTTATAAGACCAGATAGAAGACAAAACCTAAAATTAATTACTCCTTTATAAAATTTATAAAACCCAACTATGCATTAATAGTAATCATTAAAGTTTGCAATACGATTATTTTTTTTCAGGGATCTTTTCACATTCATCTTTGTAGTATATATTTAACAATGTGAATAACAAATGCTCAGTATAAATGGCTGTGGCTCATTTCAAGAATTTATTTTGCCCATGAGTAATTGTGATTTTGTTTCAGATAGTTTTTAAAAAAAATTAAATAAAAATCAAATTAAATAAGCCTTACGTGTCATAACATAATATAAAAAATAACAGGCTTTGGAAACCACACACACTTACATTTCTAGCTGAGTAACTTGGTAGTTCTACCATACAGATCAAGATATTGTCCTCGAATTACTTGTCCTTCTTATGTGTTTAATTAGGATAATATTAAAGAACATTCACAGTAGATCTGAGAATTATAAATCATAAATGTGAACACCTAGAATAGCATCTCTTACAAAGTAGATACTGAAAAAAAATTGGTAGCTAGTACCAGGAGAAGTAGTAACAGTCAATAGTTTGGTCATCTAAAGACTGGCTAGAATAAAGCACCAGTAAACCTATCCTATTGGAATTAAGATAATTACTGATTTTTTAGGACATGTATACATGACATCTGTGATTGTGCTCTTATGAATCTAAATTAAGTGTTTCAAAACCTTTTGAGCATATTAATCAAATATTAGATCTTTCCAGCACAGAAAAAGCTACAAATAATAGATTTAACTCCATCAGATATTTTGTGGTTGGCCATGAGGTAATGAAAACTTTAAAATATGTAATAATAGCTGATATGAAAATATATGCTATTATTTTACAAAATTAAATTGTTTCTCTTAATTCGAGCTAAAACACTTAATTGTTTTGGAAGCATACAGATGTTTCTTTATATAGCTTAAAATGCAATTTCATAAATATCCCAAATATGAGAGACATAAATATATGTATATACCTCTTTGAGTTCAAATTTATTTATCAAAAATGTTGTACATCTTTTTGGAAAGTGTAAGAGTTTGGAGGTGGGAGAGAGAGAAAGATAAAAGAATGAGCATGTAACAGAAAGAAGTGATATGTATTTGAAATGATGAAATGAAATAAAGCTAAAAAGAATTGCAGATGTGATTTTTTAAATGAGGCAAAATAAAATTTTAAAAGAATTGCAGAGAATGCATCAAAAGGTATCACTAGGAAATTAAAGTTGCATTTTTTAAAACTCTGATTTTCAGAAATCATTTTTAAAATAATCATTTTCTAAGAATTCCTTTTGTGCTGTCAGAATAGTGTTAGCATTAACACTTTTGCATTAAATCCTCAGGGGCACAAAGCCTTTCAAATGCAAGGGGATCCTAAAAATAGTCACTGGCCAGTAAGGATTAATCAGACTCCCCTCCTGTTATCAGTTATTTATATACCATTTTCCCAACTGAGCATCCCTACTGCCATAATGGCCTGAATGCATGCAGTTCTCAGCTGCCGAAGCAAAGCTTACAAGCTGATTTTATTGCTTTAGACACATTGAACAACAGAACAGCCCATCAGCACAGGAACATTAGGATGCCAGAAGTGTGTTCCAATTGTTTGCAATAGTCAGTCACTCTACAGAATGAATATATATCAAACCTTGAATCTTTTCTCTCCAAAGTCTATAATACCCGATAAACAATAGCAGCAGTAATGTTTATTTTCTTAAGTGAATTGCAAGTGATATCTTTATCTGATATTTAAGTTAAACGATCACCACCCCCATTAATGGTTATATGGTTAACCTCTTTGCTTTCTTGGCACTACTGGAATTTGAGGGAATACTGAATTATCTTTCATTGACTGAGAATAATAACTCCTATCCAATATTTCATATCCATGATATAGAATGGTACTTTTATTTTTTGGGTGGGGTCCCAGACCTTGCATAGAATATTTCTATTCTTACACCATAGTGAGTGAGTTTGTGTTCCCTTTGAGCCATTGAGTTAGACAGTTATTTAACTTACTCATCTGTCATTGAAAATAAAAGGATTTTTATATGTGTATACATATATGTAACTTAATATATCTGTTCCTAGAAGCCAAAGGAAAGAAGGAATCATTGTCTCTAATTTGCAGATTTTCCTTAGAAATTTTTTTCCTTAGAAATTTTTTTCCTTAGAAATTTTTTTCCTTAGAAATTTTTTTAAGAATTTTTCCCTTAGATTTTTCACATATGTCAATTTATAGTCAGTATGGTTGATGATTTCATATTGTGATATTCTTATCTTATGCAAAACAAACATATGCTCAAAGCCATACTATACTAGTAGGTTGACAGCATTAGAAAGTGTCCCAAAAAAATCTCTGTGAGCACTTATTTTGGGATCATAATTTATTTTCTTGCTGTATTAAATCTCAGATTGGTAAAAACCTCTAAAAGTCCTATTCATTGTCATAGTTTTCATTATAGAGAATAAAATATAATAAAATTTTAGCTATTTTAAATCAAATAAAATACCTATTTTGTTTAATGTTTATGACTTAAGCAAAAACCAAAAGCTTTTAAATACTTGATGAAACAATTGCAAAATGAGTAAATCTAAAATGTCATCATTCTTCCATTTTCTATATTCTGTTGTGATAGTAATACATATATATTTAATTCATGAAATTTGTCATTGTTCATAAATACATTTTTTTTAAGTATGTTCCAGCCTGGAGCCCAGTGTGGGCCTTGAATTCATGACCCTCACATCAAGACCTGAGTTGAAATCAGGAATTGGACACTTAAGTGACTGAGCCACCCAGATGCCCCTGTTCATAGAGATCATACTGTTGAAGTTGTCTATGTGCGCCTACCACCATAACTTGATCAATTTACCAATACAAATGTGAATAGAATCTTAATTCTATCTTAATTATTTAACACTAAATTGCAAAAAAAGAAAATGACTGATAGAAATAAATACAAGTTTCAATGTATAGCCTGTGGAACTGCTCACTTTCCTAAAATGAGTACAGCTCAGACAAATACTGTGAATAACTCTGGCATGAATTGAGTTGTCAGGAGATCTAGCAGAGTTCATGATTTATAACATGTGTTTAATAATATGCATTTGGTGAATTAGCTATAAAGCAAGATTTAGAAATATTAGAGAAAATATTAGATGAATACATATGACAATATTATGGCCTTTTTGAACCAATTAGAATTTTTAATAATTAAATAAACATTTAAATATTAAAGTGTGTTGGGTTCCTGGATGGCTCAGTGGATTACAGCCTCTGCCTTCGGCTCAGGTCATGATCTCAGGGTCCTGGGATCAAGGTCCACTTCGGGCTCTTTGCTCAGCAGAAGTCCTGTTTCCTCTGCTCTCTCTGCCTGCTTCTCTGCCTGCCTGTGATCTATCTCTCTCTCTCTGTCAAATAAATAAATAAATAAATAAATATAAATAAATAAATGTGTGTGTGTGTGTGTGTATATATATATATATATATATATATAATCCAAAATAATTTAGAGTAGCTTCAATACACTTTTGGAAGTATTACCTTAGGTATTAAAATTGTACTGGATGCAAAGTTGGAAGTGATGGTATGACTTCAATCATGGTCAAGGCACATTAGGCAAGGTAAATTATGGTGCCAGGTATAGAAATCAGTAGAATTAAAATGCTAAAGAATAAAATTGATTGTGAATGTTAATGCGCCATTGATTTTAACATTCAGTTCAGCAGATGGTGTGACCATACACAAATGATAAATATATTCTGTCACTATGATCTTATGCCGTGTTGGCCAGGACACTTGGGCATTTCCCTTTTAAAGATCTTGAGTGATCCAGAAGTAAGACCTTGACTGATCTATAATTATGGGAAATATCAGCTGTTAACTGGATAAGTAATAGAGTAGTTATAATTAAAAAGGAGTTTGTAGAGGCACCTGGGTGGCTCAGGTGGTTGAGCGACTGCCTTCAGCTCAAGTAATGATCCCAGTCCCAAGATCAAGACCTGCATTTAGCTTCCTGTTTGGAAGGTTCAATGTATAGCCTGTGGAACTGTTCACTTTCCTAATAATGGGGAGTCTGCTTATCCCTCTCCCCTGCTTATGTTCTGTCTCTCACTTACTCTGTCTCTTTCAAATAAATGAATAAAATATTTTTTTTTAAAAAGTGTCACTAGAGAAGTAAAGTTAATTATTTTATGAAAAACTCTTAATGACAAAAATTGGTGTATATTATTCCCCTATGGAAATATCAATGTATGTTGTTTTAAACATTAATGTATACTACTTTCCAAGAAGATCAGAAAAAAGAAGCAAAGGGAAAAATCATATGGGACAAATAAAAAGCAAGTATCAAAATAGCAGACCTAAACTGAAACATAAATAAACTATACACAATAACATTAAATATAAATTATTCAAACACCTTAATAAGTGGCAGAATTTGCTGGATTGGAGCAAAAATCAAGTGGAAACTCTATGCTACCTACTAGAAACCAATTTTAAATATTTCCATACAAATAGATTAAAAGTGAAAGGATACAAAATGATATACATGCTTATGCTAACAGAAAGGAAAAAGTTGAAGTGATTATATCCATACAAAATAGATTTCAGAGAAAATTACAAAAGAAATAAAGAAAGTTATTTCATAATAATAAAATGTTCAATTTATCAAAATAATTTTGCTGAAGGAGAAAATAGCAGTGGAGTGGGAAGATCGTAGGCTCACCTCATCCCATAAATACAACTAGATAATTGTCAAATCATCCTAAATACTCCAGAAATTGACCTGAAGACTGAAAAAACAAACTCCACAGCTAAATGTAGAGAAGAGGCCACATCAAAGTAGGTAGGAAGTGTGGAAATGTGACTTGGGAGAAGGGGAGGGAGCCTCACACACAGACTAACATGCAGAGGAGTGCACTGGAAAGACAATTCCCCATAGCAATTATTTGGAAAGCAAAGGGGTCCAAATTTTGTGAGTTTTTTGCAGCCAACAGGGCTTATGCCTGGAGTTCTAAAGGTTAGCAAGGTTGGCTCAGGGAGAGCCCAGAGGGCACTAGGGCTGCTCTTAGAGAGAAGGCAGAGAAAACAGCCAATAGACATACATTATTGAAACAGCAATATAAAGTGATTGGACACAGAGTGAGGAGGTTATCTCATCTCAGAGTATGTTCCAGAAAGACAGCATTCACAGAGAGATCCCTTCAGGAATAAGAGAGCAGGCAGGTGCCATTTTTGTCTTCTGCCCTTTAGAATAAACACAGAGCCACCTATGAGAACCAGCACAGCAGGAATCCTTGCTGCCTAACTTGCATAACCAAGCCCAGTCATGCTTTGTTGGAACCACCCTTTCCAGTCACTCTTGCATCAATCCCAGCATGCTAGGCCCCTTCCCCCAGATGACCAGCTCAGACCCCTCTGCTCACATGTATCTGTGACCTGGGAGTTTTGCAGAACCTTGGTTTTGCTGCCAGTGGCAACAGTTCTCATTTCATAAGCAGACAAAAGCACACCTAGTTAAAACTCAGCAAATTCTGGCCAGGGACCAAACACCACCACAATAGGCAAAGCGAGCCTCTGCAGATGACTAGACTAAAGGATTAAGAGGCTAGGATATACCAGCAGAGCATATGCAGCACATATTAGAGACATTCTCTAAAGCACCAGGCCCTGGGGAATAGGGGACCCTACACTGTAGGGATCTATAGGATCTCTTCCTAAGGCCATCACCCTAAAGAACAGGATAAGTGGCTGACTTTCCTAATACCCAGGGCCAGGCACAAAAACTTAGAGAAAATGAGAAGACAGAGGAATTTGTCCAAAATGAAAGAACAAGACAAGGCCATGGCCAAAGATCTTAGAGAAACAGATAAAGTAACATGGCTGATAGATAATGTAGAATAATCATAATCTTAAAGTTATTCACTAGACTTCGGAAAAGACATGAGCAAGGCCCTTAACACAGAGATAAGGAATAACATAGCAGAGATAAGGGGCTCAATAAACAAAAAAAAGAATGTATTTGATAGAATGAGCAACAGGATAAAAGAAGCAGAGGAACAAATTACTGAACTAGAAGACAGAGAAGGGAAGGTTGTCTAGCTGAACAAGAGAGAAAACAAAAAATTATGTGCAATGAGAATAGACTTTGGGAACTCATTGACTCCTTCAAATGTTATAACATTTGCATTATAGGAGTCCCAGAAGAAGAAGAAGAGAGGAAAAGGGAGCAGAAAACTTATTTGAAGACTTAATACCTGAAAAATTCCCTAATCTGGGAAGAAAACAGATATCCATATCCAGAGGAATAGAGAACTTCCAACAAAAATCAACAAAAACAGATCCACACCAAGATTTATTATAATTAAAATATAGTGATAAAAAAAAAATTAAAGCACCAAGACAAAAGAAGACAATTACATATAAGGGAAACCTCATAAGGCTAAAGGGGGAGTTTTTAGCAGAAACTTTCCAAGCAAAGTTCACATTTTCAGAAACAACCACAAAATAGGTAATAAAATGGCAATAAACATATATCTATCAATAATTACTTTGAAGGTACATGTACTAAACACACCAATCAAAAGACATAGGGTGACAGAATAGATAAAAAAGACAAGACCCATGTATATGCTGCTTACAAGAGATTCATTTTAGACCTAAAGCACCTGCAGATTGAAAGCAATGAGATGGAGGAACATTTATCATACAAATTGATGTCAAAATAAAGCCAGAGTAACAACGTGTAAATATCAAACAAAATAGACTTTAAAACAAAGACTGTAATAAGAGAAAAAAAAAGATACTATTTAATAATAAAAGGGAAAATCCAACAAAAAGATATAAGAACTGTAAATATGAACCCAACATCGGAGTACCCAAAGACATGAAACAGTTAATAACAAGCATAAATGAGCTAATCTATAATGATACAATAATTGTAAGGGACTTCCCCATGCCACTTGTAACAATAGAGAGAGAGTTTAAACAGAAAATCAGCAAGAAAACAATGTCTTTGAATGATGTATTAGAATAGATAGATTTAACAGATATATTCAGAACATCCATCCAAAAAGAGCAGAATACACATTCTACCTATGATCCAGTAATTGCACTACCGAGGATTTACCAATGAATACACAAACACAAATTCAAAGGGATACATGTATTCTATGTTTATAGCAGCATTATTATGATAGTCAAGAAATGGAAGCAGGCCAAGTGTCCATCAATGGATAAAGAAGTGGTATGTGTGTGTGTGTAAGCCACAAAAAAAGAATGAAATCTTGTCATTTGCAAGGACACAGATGTAGCTAGAGACTGTGATACTAAGTGAAATATTTCAGTCAAATAAAGACAAACAACGGGATTTCACTCATATGAGAATTTAAGAAACAAAACAAACAAGCAAAGGGAAAAATAAAGGGAGAGAAACATACCAAGAAACAGACTCAACTATAGAGAACTGATGGTTACCAGAAGGAAGGTGAGTTAGGGGATGGGTGAAATAGGTGACTGGGGATTAAGAAGTGCACTTGTTGCGATGAGTATTGGTTGATGTATGGAATTGTTGAATCACTATATTGTATAATGGAAACTAATATAACTGTATGTTAACTAACTGGAATTAAAATAAAAACTTTAAAAAATACTGTTATTGATTGTATTCAATATATATTTGGAAAACAGACAATAAAGAACTTTACTTTATTTGTATCATATATAAATTCAAATGGAAATTCAAAATGGACCACAGACCTGTCAGGGCACCTAGGTGGCTTAGTGGGCTAAGCATCTGATTCTTAGTTTCTGCTGAGGTCATGATCTTCCAATGGTGAGATTGAGCCCCACATCAGGTTCCATGCTCAGTGTGAACTCTATTTTAGATTCTCTCTCCTTCCTCCTCTCCCCGCACCCAAATTGCAAATGCTCTCTCTCTCTAAAATAAATTAATTAATTAAAAATCTTTTTTAGGAAAATGAAAAAATGTCTGTTATATTCAGTGACCACAATTTCTTTTCTTTTCTTTCTTTTTTTTAAAAAAAAGATTTTATTTATTTAAAAGAGAGAGTGACAGGACAAGCAGGAGGAGCATCAAGCAGAAGGAGAGGAAGCTGGCAGACTCCCCACAGAGCAAGGAGATGACATGATGCTCTATCCCAGGATCCTAGGATCATGACCTGAACCAAAGGCAGACAGTTAACCCACTAAGCCAACTAGGTGATTCAGTGACCAAGATTTCTTAGTTATGGCAATGAAAGCATGCTCCAGTGATTGGATTTCATCATTGAAAGACACTTTTGAGTTTCAGTGATGTGAAGTCAATGGAAAGAGAAAGAATATTCACAGAATAATAGGACATATTTCCAAATCACAGATGTGATCTAGCACTTTCATTTATAATATACAAAATTTCTGGAAAAAAATTAATACTAAGGAAACAAAAAGCTCTACAAAAATGATAAAAGCAAAAAAAAAATGACAAAAGCATAAATAATATAATACCAGGATGTCAAATGATTTTTGGATTTCAGAGAAGCATGTGAAAAAATACTCAACAAATAATCATTAGGAAAATGCAAAATGAAACCACAACAGTATATACCATACATCTATTAGAATATATAAAATTAAAATGGATTGGTGATATCAAGTATTGGTTGAAATATTGAGAAACTTGAATACTCATATAATTGTGGTAGGAAACATAAAATTACAAACTTTGGAAAACAGTTTGCCATTTCTTAAAAAGTCAATTATTTTCCACACAAAAAAACAACTCATGAATGTTTATAGCAGATTTATAGCTGCCTGAACTTGGAAGTAACCAAGATGTCCTTCAGTAGCTAAATAGATAAATAAACTGTGGTACATTCATAAAATGAACAGTATTTATCTCAGAAAGAAATTAGCCATTAAATCATGAAAAGGGGGAAACATGCAGGAAACTTAAATGCATATATACTTAATGAAATAAGCCAGTCTGAAAAAGCTGCATACTATGATTCTATTTATATGACATTCTGGAAAAGGAAAAACTATGGAAACCATAAAAAAGATCAGTGGTTTCCAGTAATTGGGGAAGGGGAGGGATTACTAGGTAGAGTAAAGAGGATATTTATTTAGGGCAGTGGAAATGCTCCATATGATTCTATAATGATGGATACTTGTTATGCATTTGTTCAGAGCCACAGAATGTGCAACACATAGTGAATCATAAACTATGGGTTTCTGGTAATAATGAAGTGTCAATGTAGGTTCATTGGGAATATGGGAAATCTCCACTTTCTACTCACTTTTGATATTAACATAAAATTGTTTTAAAAGTGACCCCCAAAAATCCCACTTTAGCATATTTTTCTTCATAAAGTTCAATAAATGATAACTTAAAAATTAAATGTCAATGGTAAAATAAGAGATAAAATAAATAGATCAGCAATTGTCTTTTTTCATGCAAAGCAAAACTTTGACAAGTATTTACCTGGAAACAGAAAAGAGAGAAATCAGTGGTTACAGAATCTGTAATTCACCCATTTTCACAGGAGATAACCACTCAGCAAGAAATACAGTAATCAAAATTCCATACAAAGTATATTCTGTGTCTATGATATCTTAGCAGTATTCTGATCTTCTCATACTTCATAAGGCATTGAAAACACTGAAATTTGTATCCATGTATTCGTGTGTGAATTCCTGAAATATTGTATTATCAAGAGAAAAATGAAAAACTGAGTATTGAACCTGATAGTCAGTGCTTACACCCTTTTTTATAGCCCAAATTTCAAAAATTATGATATTCATTCATTAACCAGAAAACAGAAAAAAAAATGTTTCCCAAAGATGTTTAGGACATTTTTTTTTGATAGAAAAGCATATAGATATTCTAAGGAGCAGAACACAAATCATTTGTTACTTGTAATAAGCCCCAGAGATTTACGTCTGCTGCTTTTAGAAATACTGTAGTGGAAAATGTACTTAAGAAGAACATTTTTCAATGTAACCATTAAAAAAAAAAAACTTGATTAGCTAGAGATTAAAGTAGGAATGTACTAATAAAATGCCAGGCTGGAAGGAGATCAGGAGTCAGCGTGGGTGGAATAAGCCACATTCAAAGCAAGACGTAAATGTCTGGCATGCCTTAGAGAGAAGTCTCTGATGTTTTAGTTGGCCTTTTTGCTGAAATGCACCTGGGAAATTCCCATGTTCACCTCACTTTTGAAGTGGATAATAAAGTTTGGTTCAGTTTTGTGGCTTGAGTAGAAATTTGTCCTGATTTTGTGCAACCTTGGGCAAATTTCTTCCTGGATATTGAAATTTTTGTCTTTTTCCTTTGTAAAATGAGGGGTTTAGGATATATGATCACCAAGAATCATTTTTGCTTCTTATTCAATGACACCATGGTCTTGTTTCTTTTCATAACTCTTCTTTTGCTCATCTGACTCATAATGGACAAGCATTCCTACAAAAGTACTCTAGTTGTGTTTAAAAAAAATGTTTGTTTGACAGAGAGAAACACAGCTAGAGAGGGAACACAAGCAGGGGGAATGAGAGAGGGAGAAGCAGGCTTCCTGTGGAACATGGAGCCCGATGAGGGGCTCGATCCCAGGACTCCGGGATCATGACCTGAGCTGAAGGCAGACCCTTAAGGACTGAGCCACCCAGGCGCCCCAATAATTAAATCTTAAAAAAAAAAAAGTCAATCATTCATCTTCTGTAAGACCTGACCATTCCGTTTCTAGGTATTTATCATAGAGAAATAAAAACTTATATTTATGAGAAGACTTTTCAAAAATATTTATAAAAACCTCTTTTTTTTTTTCTGGTATAACCTCAAACTGGAAACAACCCATAAGTTTGTGAATAAACTGGCAAATACAACAAATGAATATTATTTAGCAATACAAAAAAAATGGATTGTTAAGATAACAGCATGGATATCAAAATAATTATGCTGAGTGAAAGAATCCAAATTAAAAGAAAGCATATTATTAGATCCCATTTATATAAAATATTATAATGCAAACTAATATACATTATTAGAAGGCAGAAGGGCGTTTACATGAAGCCAAATTTGGAAAATGGCAGAAAGGATTAAAACAGGGAGTAAGGAAAATTTTGGGGGTGATGGATATGTTTATTTTCTTAATTGAGGTGATAGTACACAAGTATATACTTATGTTAAACATTTTACATGTAAAGCTTATAATATTCCTGTATTACCTCAATAAAGGTGCTACAAAGTAAGTGTAATTAAAAATTAATTATAGTTCTAGATGAAGAAAATCTGAGGCAATTCATGACAAATATATTTCTGACTATTGATTTGAACTATTTGAAATAAGCCATGGCATAAAGATAGGTCATTCAAGTTTGAGAGAACAGAGAAACTCCTGAATAATAAATTATAATTAGAAGATATAGAAATCATAGAAATGTGCTACTGATAAAAATACAGCCATCAACTCAACACAATTCATTTCCCCAAATATCCCTTAGTATATGTAGAATGCATATCAACTTAACTTATGACGAGGCGATTTACAAATAAATGGAAGAAGGAAGGTTATCCTGTAAATGATGTTCAGATGAGAGGCTAGCAATTGGAAAAATAATTAATTTAGGTGCTCAGATCACATAATCTCATATTTCATGTAATTAAAATGCAATAATTTTCCAAAAAGTGTATAAAACTAGAAGAAAATAACTTTTATCACAAATAGAGAATGGAGACTTTAGAAATTATTGGAGGAAAAAAGTTCAATTCCCTTGACCACTTGAATTATTCATAAAAAAAGAAATACCTAAAATGAAAAGGCCAATAATAAAATAGTAAAAACATTTGTAATAAATGATTTAAAGGATATTTCACAAAGTTGTCTTTTTTGGTGACCCTTATGCATTGATCCAGGCCTGGGAGTAAAGGCATTAGAGAAATCCATCTCCTACATTATACATATTGATTCGTAGATGAACATATTTCTCAAGCCAAGTCAATGAAATTGTTGTCAGGAAGTACACTAAAGCTATTCTAAGAAATGATCTGAGTTTGATGGTATAACTGTGTGGATCATGGAATCTATAGTTGTCTAGGTCCATCTTTAGTATCACAAACGGTGATTCTGGTTGAACACAGATGAAACAAAAAGAAGACAATAGTTAAAAAATTGAATGAGGGATTCTTAATATAATGTTTGCCCACTTGCATCTAGCTATATCTTGAGCCTTTAAGTCCCTGGCCTTCCAGATTTGTGAATAGGTAAATTCAATTTTAATTTCAGTTCCAGAAAAATTTTGGAAAGTAATAGTCCTGAATGACACCAATATCATATTTTTTTTTAAAAATGAAGAACTCATTCAAACTGAAGACCAAAAATCCTCTTAATGAACAAATGATGAACAGATAATACACCCATACTCATACATACACACCTCTATTTATCAATCAATTGAAAAAGTGTTGAAATTTATTTGTAATTGAAACTAGAAAATCACATCCTTTTTATTGAGGTAAAACTGGCATAATGCTATATTACTCCCAGGTGTACCACATAAAGATTTGGCATTTGTATATACTACAAATGGTCACCACAATGAATCTAGTTAATATCCATCACCTTACATAGTTACAGATTTTTTTTTTCCTTGTTATGAAGAACTTTAAGATTTACTCTTAGGAAAAAAAAGAGTTACTCTTAGCAATTTTCAAAAATGCAATGTGGTATTAATTAACTATAGTCACCATGCTGTACATTATATTCCCAGGACTTATTTTATAACGGTAAGGTTGTACCTTTTAACTACATCAAATCATAATGTATTAAAATGATATTTATTTTAGTTATGATTCTGTAATTTGGAAAGTCCTTAAAAAGAAACCTAGTTTCTGCTGTTCCTGAAGCAGCTAGAGGCTACTTGCCAGAGTCATCTGTTGACTTTCTCACACATCTGGGACCTAGCTAGGAAACCTCAAAACAGTTGGATAGGTCTCCTAGAATTTATCTCTAGATAAATTTATCTCTATCTCTACATAGAGATTCTACATAGAATTTATCTCTATCTCTACATAGTATCTCTTCATGCATCTTCAACATGGTATCTTTAAGGTAATAGGCAATTGCTGCTATCAGCTAATATATTGACTGTCAGCTCATAAGATGCTCAGGGGCTTCCCAGTTGTGATCTGAAACTGGTTCCCAAGTGCAGAGACCAAGGAGAAACCAAAGAAAGAAGCAGGCCACTCCAGGTTGGTAGGTGGCTATTTTAATACATAAAGGGTACTTACATATGAGGTTTGTCTTGGGTTGCAGCAAGATGAATGGATCCCAGCACCAGCATGCCAAAGTTTATCCAGAGAGGCAGGCATTCTCAAGGCTATTTCAAGGCTATGTCCCAGAGAAGCCTCTGGGAACAGGAAAGGCAAGCAGAATCCACATTTAAAGAATGGAGGAGCAGACAAAGAGCTTCTGATCACCTGGCCCAGCTCATGGGTCAACTGGTGGTAACATCATCTTCCCCATCATTGGCTCATCTATCCTGAAGTGGAAACTGCATTGTCTTTTATGACCTAGATCTAGAAGAAATGCAGCATTATTTCTGCAGCACTCTCTTCATTGTGGTTCAGAGACACTAGCAGGTCCAAGGAAGGGGAAATAGACTCTATCTCTTGTTAGAGAAGCAAGCTTCTGAAAGATCATGTGAGAACAAAAATTCTCATGGCTATTTTTAGAAAATACAATGTACTACAAGTAGATCAGAGCTAGAAGTTTTCACTAGAAAATCCTCCCAGAGATTCCCAGCCACAATTATTTAAGCTTCTCTCCTCCCAAAGCACTTCAATGCATTTCCTTTAAGACATGGTCTTATCAGGGTGCCTGGGTGGCTCAGTCATTAAGCAACTGCCTTTGGCTCAGGTCATGATCCCAGAGTCCCTGGATTGAGCCCCGCATCAGACTCACTGCCCTGCGGGAAGCCTGCTTCTCCCTCTCTCACTCCCCTTGCTTGTGTTCCCCCTCTTGCGGTGTTTCTCTCTATCAAATATATATATATATATATATATATATATATTTTTTTTTTTTTTAAGACATGGTCTTATTACAGCATGAGTGGGATTATAGTTATTTTGCATGTGCTTTTTCTCCATATAGACTCTGTTGCTTAAAGATAGAAACCATATCTCCTTCATTTATGTTTGTGTGTATGAAATAGTAATGTATATATCACATAGCTGGTAGAAACAAGGGGAATTATTATATATGTCACAGATTAAAAAAGGGAAGAAAGATAGGGTAGATAGCAGGAAGCACTTCAGACTACAGGTATAGTATCTCTAGTACCTCTGACATACGCAGGCATTGGCTGGGTGCAACCCAGAGTCAATGCTTGAGTACTACAGTGAATTCAGAAAGAATGGAAGATGGAGGCTGTCAACCATGGTGCTCAGAGCAGGGTTCTAGATCTGAAAATTTGGTTCATGTCTGGGAACTGAGAAAGGGACAGATTTTTATTGGGGAAACCACCTTCAGATTCCTGTTCCTCAGTTCATGCTTTCTTCTGATGATGGTTATCAAGCAGCATCTGTATTTGCTATTTTACCCTAGCAATGCCATGTTCTGTTAACTAACTCACCAATTCCCTCTCCATAAAGCCTGCTTTAGCTTTCTCTGACCTTGCTGATGTTTACAGCAATTTGCAACTCTCTGGTTTCAGATGGTTAAGCAACAACACCTGACCTCTCTTACTCTGGGGATCCATTATTCCCTTTCTATTAGCAAGAACAATCTGTGGCTACCTCTATTACCATCAGTTCTGACCTGTGGAGGAGAATCTTCTAGTGAAGCTAGTATCCCTCTCACCACTGCAGTTATTAGGTCTTCAGCTAAAGGTGAGTCCTCCAGGCCATGCTTTTGAACAATGTTCTTTTGTGGGTCCCCTAGTCTCACATTACATAATCATTTTATGTGCCTACCCCTGAACAATTTTATCTCTTTATCTACCATCTGGGGAGGTAACCCAGGAACTTCAAACTCACTGAGTCTGAGCTATCACTTTCTCTAGGTTATAAAGAGCCACCTAGCAGCTAGTTTGCATAATCCCTAGGATTCTTGCCAGGGAGTTAAATTTTGTGTTCTTTAAAAGTGCTGTAAATCAATCAATTCTTGTCTATTTATTTTACATTCCAGGCCCCTTGAAATTCAGCAGTAGAGACCAGGTGGTGCTGCTTAACCACTGTAAAAATCTGCAAGGTCAGAGGAGCAGCCAAGGGGGCTTTACTTACAGGAAGTTGATGAGTTAGTTAATAAAACGTGGTGTTGCTAGGGACAAAATCCAATATCAGGAGTACTCTCTTGGATCCTGTTGTTACATGCTAGCTAATTTTTGCAGCTCCTTTGGGTTATAATCTTTTGCCTCCTATATCAAACTTAGTATATTGCCGGCCTGGTTATGCTGAGATTTAACTATAATTATCATCCTGGGACAGATCCTGAGGGAGATACCTATTAGTCTGCAGTGTCTCCCCAAGCAAAGGAAGTTCTAGTTCTTAATACATTAGATGGGCCATCTGTGTAGGCTCTGAGTGTTCAGAGAAGTCTGAGTAGGCTCCAGTGATCTGGGGAAGTCACCCTGATGTCTTCATTCCTTGTTTCCCTGTCTTAGGTAAGAGACTGTCTTTGGCTGAGAGTTTAATCATCTCTAGATCTCTACAGAGACAATTAAAAATCTGAGTAGGATACCTCCCTGGCTACCATCCTGGATTATATTATACTTTTATGCTGTAAATTTAATTCTCCAGAAGAATTTCTAAGACTAGATTAATGGATGAAGTAAAATAATACTTTCATTTTTGTAATATTTTTCTCTTTGAAATAGTGATTTGGTTTTATCCTCCAGTGACACAAGTTTAATTTATTGGAAATAATTTATGTGAGCTAATTAATCACTACTTTGTAGAAATTAGGAGTACCTGGAGAGTTGAAACATGGAATGCCTACTGATATTTATGTCAAACTTGTTAGGAGATTTAAGTTTCTGTAATGTTCTCCTTTCTTTAGCAAAAAAATGAGTTACCTTTAGTTAAAGAGGTTCCTACCAGCTTATTCCTTAATTGTCTAAAATTTGATCGAGAAATCATGTAAATCATTTATAAATCAATTATATTATTGAATGACATGTTTTAGAAATATAAACAAATTTTAAATAGTAGAGTTAATAAAATTTTACCATTTCTTTAAATTTATTTTATTTTAGAGATGGTAAGAGGGCAGGTACAGAAGGGGCAGAGGGAGAGAAAGGGAGTGAGAATATCAAGCAGACTCCGAGCTGAGCTCAGATCTCGATCTCACCACCTTGAGATCACAACATGAGGCAAAACTGAGTTAGGTGCTTAACTGACCTTGTGACCTAGTGCCCCAGAGAAAATCATACTCTTAAGTGAGTTATTTGATGTTTACTGTATTATAAATATACTTGGTTTTATAGATTCAAAAACAGTGTTTTTTTTTTTAAATAAAATGTTGTAAAGGAAAAATGTAGAAACCAAGTAAAAAAAACAGACAAATTATAAAACCTGAATGAATTGGACTGCATTGATCCATCAGTATGATAGCTTCCTCTGAGAGACTTGGATTTCATTCTTTTATTCTATCACACAGGATATGGCTTATAATTAGATGTTAGTAGAGCAAATCCATACTTTTTTTATTTTTAAAACAAATTTATAGTGTTTTATTTCTTAAAATATGCATTTTTAAAAGATACCAATGTTTTTCTATTTATTTAATGACAGATAAAACTAACCTCCCCATCTCATCCCTATTAGGTAACAATACTTCTTTATGACATTTAGATGATTATCTATAATATCAGTTTCTGGCTAAAATAAAAGGACACAATTTAGGATAGAAAATGAGAACTTTACATAAAGTCATCTTTGGATTTTGTTTTTATGTATCATAGTGTTCCTTTTCTATTCTGTATTAAAATATTCTACAATTTAATCTTGGGATGGATGGTAATCAGTTATCAAAAATATAGACTGCGTTATATTTTTTAAATATTAGGTAAATTTCCCTGTTGATAACTTGGGTAAAAACAGAATTTGGTTTGCCATTAGATTGTTCAGGTAATATCAATCTATGATCAAGAAAATGATAATGGGGAATAATAATTATTGCCATTATGCAAATGTCATATGCATTTGAAATCATTTTACTTTTTAGAGTCTTCCTAATTGTTAGCAGATTCTCCCATTAACAAGCTGATTTGTATTTCTACGGTTGGCCCTTGAGTAACACAGGCTTGAATTGTACACACTTACTCATATGTGAGTTTTTTCAATAAACACAATACTGTAAATGTATTTTCTCTTT
The DNA here is from genome assembly GCA_004023965.1 of Spilogale gracilis. NCBI lineage: Eukaryota > Metazoa > Chordata > Mammalia > Carnivora > Mephitidae > Spilogale > Spilogale gracilis. The sequence continues at coordinate 58,180 of PITA01006830.1, forward strand.
TTTATGATTTGCTTAGTAACATTTCCTTTTCTCTAGCATACTTTATTATAAGAATACAGTATAAGACACATACATAAATATGTGTTAACTGAATATCAATAAGGCTTCTGATCAACAGCAAGCTATCAGTAGTTAAGTTTTGGGAGAGTCCAAAGTTATGTGAGTTTTCAACTCAGTGGAAGGTCAGCAACCCTAATCCCTATGTTGTTCAAGGATCACCTATATTCTTATTTCATGCAAAACTTCCAAGGCTGATTGCTTGCCATACAAGTTATAGAAAATGGTAAAGCAGAAAAAAAAAATAGAAAATCATTGTCAAAGAAGAAGATGCCTTTTTTTTTTTTTTAAGATTTTATTTATTTGACGGAGAGAACACAAGCAGGGGGAGTGAGATGGAGAAGCAGGCTTCCTGCTGAGCAGGGAGCCCGATGTGGGACTTGATCCCAGGTCTCCGGGATCATGACCTGAGCCAAAGGCAGTCACTTAACCAACTGAGCCACCCAGGCGCCCCAGAAGATGCCTTTTTATGCATAAGTGTCAAGTGTGTATCAGAGTTTCACAGAGAACAAAGCGCAAAGGAAAACATAAGCAGTGATCTATTTCTCATTGTTGGAAAAGATGATGAATGCCAACTCTTTAGGAGAAAAGCTTTCTTTCACTAAAATTCTGAAAGAGCTCTCTTTTCAGCTATAAAAAGGAAGAGTTATATAAGAATATGATACATCATTAATATCTCTAGAAATTTTAAGTCATTGTCACTTAACATTTTTGTCTATTAGCAATATTAGATAAGATATTGATATATATAAATACATAAAGATTTGCCTTCTGATAATCCTTATTGATTTATTGTTGGAACTTTTAATTCCATAAATATCAGCTACCTAATTTTTATTGACTGAAGAACCTAGAATACTAAGATGAGTTATTTATTTCAGTATATGGAGAAAGTAGGTGATAGACTATATGACTGCGAGAAAAATACCTACAACTTTATTCATTTGGTCTCACTGAATTATGCTCCCTTCTAACAACCAGAGGCTTGTAAGTAATTTATTTGATTCATTTTGAACATTTTGTAACTTGTCCTTAAATCACAGGTACAGATAAACGAAAAGGAGGTGATGGTTCTAATGAAGAGACAGGTAAGGCATGAGAAATAAGGCAGTAGAAGGAGTAAAATGTAAGAAAAGAAAGAAAAAAACGTACCAAAATAAAGGGAGCCTTAAAATGAGTAATATCTAAGGGAAAAGAAATGGATCTTGACAGCAAAATAAAGGCACAAACATAGTACAACCAAAGAAAGGACATTATCATGCAGATTTTACTTACAACTGTACTTATGGACAAACTCTAAGTAAATTTTATATCCTAAATCTGCTGGAGAACTAATTCATTGAAATAGCAGAAACAGATTCAAAATAACTTCAGACAAAGTCATAAAATAAATGTGTTTAGAGCATCTGAAGCCTTAGAAGATAATATTAAAATTGTGAGCTTGGGACAACAGTATTTGAAATAAAGCTTAATGATATAAAAATATAATGATGCAGTTCAAATTTAAAGCCCAAATGATGAATTAGCTAGCAGATTAAACACAGCTAAAGAAATAGTAAATAAACTGTAAGATAAAGTAAGTTAATAGAATGCAGTCTAGGGAGACAAATGGAAAATATGAAAAAAGATTAAATAATAAGAATAGCATGATATAGTTGAACATATATCTAATAAAATTTAAACAGGGATATAGAATGGGAAAGAAGAAATGCTCAAAATGATAATGACTGCAAATTTTTCTATTTTCTGTTAAAAGACAATAATCCTGAGATCCGTAGACATCCTAAGGACCTAAGGCATATTGCGTTGGCATCTAGGGACTAAAGAAAGTGTGTATATCCTCATGGTGGAAAGAGTGTTTAACCACTTGTACAGTCCTTTTCTATTGCCTTCTCATTCCACTATGAAATAACTACTTTTTCCTAGACTCTTGTCAGTGCTTTCTATCATTTCATCTTCTAATGAAAGCTGTTTACAGCTCATTTATGTTCTCTCATCTAGAATGAGAGATGGGCCCATATCTTCCAATCTGTCCCCTCCACTTTTCCCTGGTTCTGAAAATACCAAATTCTTAGCTTTATCCTCTGCATGGTCCTTGGCTAAATAATGTACTCCACAAATCTTAATTTAAGTTATTCACTAAATTATAGCATCCTTTGAAGATCTGTTCTCTTTCCCATATCTCAGCTATGTTTACTTTCTTCCCAAGAACCTCTGGATCTGTTGGGGACCGAGGTATGGCTCAAGAAGGCTGACACAATCAGGCCTGACCCTTGCACCTACTTAACAGGATGCGGTTACCACAGAGCCTCAGGGAGCCCAACGGCGCACATAAAGGAGCACACCAATCAGTAGCCTGATCACGCACCTATCATGCCTGGCCCCACCAATCATGTACAAGAGCACGCTTGAAAGCAACCTATCGGGCGCACTTCCCCTATCCCTTGCCTATATAACCATTTCGTGTTTTAATAAACTTTGCAGCTTGATCAGAATCCCTGTCTTGCTGTCATTCTTTCGCACCTCCTGTCCCATCCCCCTCATCCGTTACAGGTATCTCGGCGGACCCCGTTGATTGCCTCGCGGGCCGAGGCATGGATCTCTTACATGCAACATGAGACTTGAGGAAAGGTGAGGTGCCATGATACTGGAACCTATCTTTGCCTACATGAGCCCTGCTGCCATTTCTGCAATGCCAAAACTGTATGATGTTGGTGAGTTCCTAGAACTCCAACAAGAAATACAGCCCACACCATCTTTGTTTTGGCTGTATGCTCATCCTATTTGGTTTCTATTATCTCACACAGTGCTTTTCCACATAGCTGAAGGTCTAGATTGGCAGAGACTCTGCATACATGAGATCATGGGCTAAAAATATTGCATGATTTATTCCTATTGTTGAAGGTTGCATAGAAGAAAAAAGAAGCTGACTTTCCAAATAGGAAAATGTAAGGAAATATGTGTCTAATACTTCGAGAAAAAAACATTAGTGAACTCATACTTCTTTCCTTGTTTCTTATTTAAGTATATACCTTCAAAGCTGGCTTTTAATTGAAAGCTAATATAAATAAATTTCAAATTATCAGACTTTTCATAAAGGATATATAAAACAATTGTTTCCTTATAAATTAGTCATTAATAAGGCATGAATTAAGATAAATATTTTGGAAAAAATATTTTACTTGATTCAAATTTTCTTTTTACTATGTAACCATTATACTTTTTTGGGTTCTTAATAAGTAACTAAGCAATGTTCATGTATTTATGATGTTTTCACTAATTCATGAAATGGCATCTTATTTATTTGATATGAAATTTAATGAAGATCCATTATTGATCTCAAAAGGACAGGGCAATAATATTTTATGCTATCTGAAGACTACAATATTTTAATAATAGATACATGATGATTTACATATTATTAAATAAATATGAGGTCTATCTGTTATGATAAAGAATCAAGTTGTATTAAATTTATTAGATTATTTTATCAGAATACTAAGATATAATTAATAAGGAAACTTGTTGAAATAACAATTCCAAGATATTATAAATTAGCTCTTGGAAAACCTAGAAAACATAATTCTTTTCAATGTTAATTATTCATCTGCATAAGCAACAACTATTTTATGTATATCAAAATATCTTCTTTTTTTCAAAAAAATAAGGTCATTATCAGGCAAAGGGCATTCCAAGCTTAAATCAAATTTATCAATCTCATTAAAATCACATATTTTGATTATTTAAGCCATAATTTCAGAATCCTGGCTTTGCTTTGAGGTATAATCATCATTTTCCCAGTGAACATTTTATTTTAATGAAAAATTACTGTGATGTCTGAAATATCACTTACCAAATTCCAAACCATGGAAGGATATAATATAAACCAAAACTATTTAAAATTTATCACTGAAAATAAGTAATAAAATCTGATCAGTTTTCTCACAAATTATGACAATTCTGGAGAGTCCTGTAATTTCACATATGGGCTCCTTCCAACAATAAATATCATTAACATTTTGCCACTTTCAACAAATAGATCCTTTACAAAGAAGCTTTTGCCTGCTACAGATTATGGTTACTTTTAACTGGGAGTGGGGCATTATGAGCACAGATTCAAAAAGGGGAAGAGGAATGGTAAAAGAATACAAGGCAGAAGGAAGACAATACAATTTGGGGAGTGATATTTTAAAATTAACATCTCCATAAATCAAATGTTCTTGATCTTTTCTCTTTGTAGTAATGAAACAATAGGCTAGACTTCTATTACAGAGTTTCACAATAGTTGCAATTCTCAATCTGAGGAGTCTCCGGTTTGTATGTGGGAACAAATATTTTAATTTAGAATAATTACATTGGGGGACTGACCATGAGATTAACATATATATAAAATAGCCTAATTTCTCTCTCTCGATTCTTTTCACTCATAAAACTGCCAATAATATCCTACTTTAAAATTATAAAAAGTTATGTTGAGCAAAATAAGTCAGTCAGACAATTAACATAAGATCTCTCTGATAAAAGGAATTTGAGAGGTGGGGTCGTGGTCATGGGGGGTATGGAGGGATAAAAAATGAAACAAGATGGGACTGGGGAGGAAGACAAATCATAAAAGACTCTTAATTTCAGGAAATAAACAGGGTTGCTGGGGGATGGGGAGAGAGGATAGTGTTGCTGTGTTATGGTAATTAATTAACTAATTAATTAATTAAAATAAGTAGGTAAACAGCAAAAAAGAAAAAAAAAAGAGGAGTCATTTAAAGACATTTCTCTCTCACCCCCTCTACCCAGGGCTATCTCTGTTTTGACTGCATAACAAATACCTAGATCTGAAGTTAAATTACAGTACTTAGGACCTAACTCCCAGAAACTCTGACTTAGTAAATCTGAGAATTTCTCTAAATGTGTTATTGCTTATTCCTCAAATCCAAGGGATTCTGACATAAATTTCAGGTTTGGGAACTTGAACAAATGTCAGCCAACTAGAGGTGTTGGCATTTGCTCGCCCCTCTAAAAATATGAAACATTATATCTTCATCCTGCTGACCAGGATACAGTATCTTTTAAATTTTTTGTAGCACCAAGCCACAAGAACTGACTCTTGGTAACTGAATCAGAAAAAAATATATATTTATATGTTTTATATTTTTACATACATTTTATTTCTATAACATCAGTAATAACATTCTCTCTTTTAGTCCTGATTTTAATTATTTGAGGCTACTCTTTTTTTCCTAATTAGTTCAGCTAAAGGTTTGTTATTTTTTTATCTCTTCAAATAACCAACTATAGATATAGACAAACATTTATTAAAATGCATAAATAACTGTCTAATGTTAAAGATTGGGGATTTGGAATCATTAACAGAATCTATTAGAGGGATGCAAAATGAGTCTCAGGTTGTATATGAAACAAAGTAACACTTGGTATCAGGTGATTTGGACCAAGAATGTGTGTTGATGAATCCCCCAAACTTGGACTGAGACCACATTAATACTAAAACAATATTGATGACTATACAGTGGTCTGTGAAAAGCATTCTTTTAGAACCCAGATGAAATAATAACAGCAGTATCACATTGTCAAGACATTTAACTATGGATTAAAATTTGATTTAAAACACCCATATTGATCAGCATAAACTTACTTGACAAGGCTTGATTGTATAGCAAAATGAAGAAAATTAAGTTACAAACTTTCCTGAAATCCAACTGCCCTTCATTGAGAATCACTCATTGGAGGATGTGTAAGATATTTATTATCTAAAAGTATAAGGTATTTTATTAATAAATTCTGTAATATCACTTAAAATTATATTCAGAAAAAATAGTTACTGATATATTTACTGACTGAATAAATTTCACATTTTTAAAATACAGCTTCTTAATTTTAATGCTAGCTAAACAATTTGATATTGTTCTAGTTATTTGTAATAAGAACTAACTTCTGGCAGTAATGGTCTTAATTGACTTCAATGGCTAAAAGACAAATAAAACCTATTGCCCTAAAAATTCAAGTTGAAGTCTATCAGGTACTCAGGCACTGACAAAAAATACAAGTAAATAAGTTAATAATATGTATGGAAATTAATAGATATAGTAGTATTTCCTTTTATATTCCTTAAAGAATCTCATAAACATTTACTAAAATAACCTCATATTTTTATTCTATTTTACATAATTCCTGTCATTTTCCTTAATTCTTTTTAAGCCTTAAATCATGTTATGCCTCTTTATTGGCTTGCCTTATTTTTTTTTTTATCTTACATTGTGGGAGTTCTAACATTAATAGAAGACCTCAAATGAATCTTATTAATACTAGACTTAATGGAGAATATTGTCTCATGAAAACATTAATTTTATTTTCTATATTAAAAAATTCTTTTTGGGATCAAATTATTATGTCCAGAAAAATAATCTTATAACCTTAGTTCACAGCTAATTTTCAGTGGATATGTGAAATGTGTAATTATATCAGATAAAATTGATGAAGATGGATTTTATTTATGAGAGTAATTTTTTCCTAATTATCTTTAAAGTATTCCTTTTGTTTGTTACCAAAGTATTTCAAAACTAGAAATCCTGAAAAGGTGCTTATATTTGAATTAAGATATCTACCTGAAAAGGTGCTTATATTTGAATTAAGACATCTAAGACTTGCAGAAGTGCTATTTGGGGTCTAATATTTCTATTCCCTCTTACCCACCCCAGTAAGTGTCACTGAAGAAAAAGGGTACTGCATCTATCTCTAACATAGACTACAGAGGTTATTAATTTGCTTCCATACCTGTTATATACATATGTGCAATTTAGAATATGCATCTGTCAAAGAATATCTTACTTTTAGATCCAACACTGCATATTGCTGTAATACACTAACAAAGACTCCTCATTTTGTGAATAAATTGCATTTCTTTTTTAATAGTAAAATTTTATTTTGATTTTATGTTTAAAACCTAATATACTTTCAGTTTTATGAGCTACCAAGAATGTTCTCTAACACTATATCAATAGTAGAATTCCTGCTGTCTCTTAGAGAAGTTGAACATTTTTTAAAATTTTTAGCATTCAATTCATTTAAATTCTTCTATTTATGTTGGATTGTGGTGATGTTTTTCCCCATCTTTACTGACATATAATTGACATATAACACTGATCAGTTCTAGGTGTATGATGTAATGATTTTATATATATGTATATTGCCAAATGATTACCATAATAAGTTTAGTTAACATCTATCACCTCAGGTAGTTACAATTTCCCCCCCTTTGATCATGAGAACTTTTAAGATCTACACTTGGTAAATTTCAAATATACCAAACAATAGTTAAACAATAGCAGTTCTGTATGCATTTCTAAAATACTTTTTCTATCACATATCTGACTCTAATAATTATATCATACACAAAACCATATAAAAAAGGCTGTTTTTAGGGGAACCTTGGTGGCTCAGTCGGTTAAGCCTCTGACTTTTGATTTTGGCCCAGATCATGCTCTCAAGGACTCAGGTTACTATCCAAGGTCTTGAGATCAAGCTCCCCATCAGGTTTCATGACGGGGTAGAGTCTGCTTGAGATTCTGTCTGTGCCCCGCCCCTGCTTGCTCCCTTGTTTGCTTGCTCACATTGTTTCAAAAAAAAAAAAAAAAAAGACTTTTTAATATGTATGTATTAAATTTTTACTATTTCTTAGACACAAATTAACTAACATGTTTGGAAAAGTTTCCCTTTTGCTCCAGTCCCCCTTGAGCTTAGAATGGCCACATGACTAAGCCTTGGCCAGCCAGTGAATTATGAAGAGAAGTGATGTATGCTTCTTCCATGCCAGTTCTAACAAAACTACCACATTACCTCATTCCCTCTCTCTTAGTAGTTCCAATTCCTTGCTGAATTGAGTATCACTCTCAGGTAACTCTTGGTAGCCAAGTATAAAACAAGCAGTCTTAGGGCACCTGGGTGGCTCAGTTGTTAAGTGTCTGCCTTTGGCTCAAATCATGATCCCAGAGTCCCCGGATTGAGCCCCACATCGGGCTCCCTGCTTGGGGAGCAGCCTGCTTCTCCCTCTCTCAGTCCCCCTGCTTGTGTTCCCTTTCTAGCTGCGTTTCTCTCTGTCAAATAAATAAAGAAAATTTAAAGATAAAATTAAATTTAAAAAAATAAAACAATCAGTCTCTATCTCCTGAGTCACTGAATCCCCAAAGGACTATGAGGCATAGTGGCTAACTCTCTTAGCACCAAAAAAGTTGAAATAGAGAAAAAGAAATAAACTTACATTGCATTTAACTCTTATTTTGGGGGTTTTCTGCTATAGAGACTTCTGTTAACATAACTAGTATAAATTCTTAGTGTTATCTTCTTTGTATCTATGTTCATTTGATGTTTTATGGTTTCAATGGACATTATTTTAGAAACTGAGTAATCTAAAAATAATAAGTCATGTATATAATGACCTAATGTAAAAATAGAGATAGAAGAAAAAGTATTAACTGTGAAACTAATCATTGTTGAATGGTGGGTGTAGCCATGATTTTTATTTTCCTCATAATTTAAAAAATAATGGATTATAACAAAGATACACATACACACACACAAATCCAGTATTTCCTGAGTGCTTATTATATGTAGCTACAATATGCCATTTGGTTTGCCTGTCATTTTACATTGATTACTTAATTTTATTCTTGTAGAAATCCATTTATATATGAAGAAACTGAGGTTTAGAAACAAATTATAAATGGATATGTTGGATCTAGAATTATACCAAAGTCCTAATTATGCTATTACTATTCTAAATTTTATTTATTTATTTATTTATTTATTTATTTATTTATTTATTTGATAGAGAGAAACATAGCCAGAGAGGGAACACAAGCAAGGGGAGTGAGAGAGGGAATAGCAGGCTTATGGCCGAGCAGGGAGCCCTATGTGGGACTCGATCCTGGGTCTCCAGGATCATGACCAGAGCCGAAGGCAGTCGCTTAACCAACTGAGCCACCCAGGTGCCCCTATTCTAAATTTTAAAAATGCAAGAGTTAATGATGCATAATACTATTTTACTGTTATGAAATTTAAAATGTGGTCTTTTATTCATTCATTTGTTTGTTTGTTTATTTATTTATTTATATATTTATTTATTTATATATAGAGACAAAGAGAGTAGTGGAGGGGATGAGAAAGAGGGAGAGAGAGAACCTCTCCTAAGCATGCTCCATGCCCAGTGCTGTGCTCCGGTCAGTGCTCAACCTCACAGTCCTGAGATCATGAACTGAGCAGAAATCAAGAGTCGGACACCTAACTAACAGAGCCACCCAGTCCCTTCTGGGTTTCTATTTTTAAAATTGTATTTTCTTATTCTTATTCTTCTTTCCTAAATATATAGAAGAGTCATAGATATTTTCCTTTTCTTTTAATATCTGTAAAGTACTTCTCCTTTAAATATCTGGGTGATTTCTGCAAAGCTTGACTGTTCTTATTTGCTGACTGACATCATTCAGCTGATAAACTGTTTCAGCATCATTTAGCTTAGTAAGGACTTGTTTTGTTTTTGTTTTGGGGAATTGCATAAAACATGGAATTTGTAAAGCTCATTTTGCAAAATGATGCATTCACAGAAATTTCAATTTGCATTCTCATGTTTAATTTGCATCTATCACAAGGGCCTTAGAACATGCATTTGATATATTCTATAGGTCAGGAGATACAATTTTAGTGATCATTTAACAATTTTTTAAAAATATTTTATTTATTTATTTGACAGAGCAAAACACAGGGAGACAGGGAACACAAGCAGTGGGAGTGAGAGAGGGAAAAGCAGGTTTCCCGCGGAGCAGGGAGTCAGATGCGGGGCTCAATCCCAAGATTCCGGGATCACGACCTGAGCCAAAGGCAGCTGCTTAACCAATTGAGCCACCCAGGTGCCCCATTAAAAATTTTTAATCAATAAGCACAAAATATATATTCCATGAACAGAATAGTATCCCAGGGGATATTTACGAAAGAGAATATTGATACTCGGTTTCAATATCTAATTCCAATTTAGCGCTTAATTTTTATTTAGTCTTCTATATTCAGAGCTATTGTCTACATATAAGAGAAAGGATACTAATAAATATTTATTTGACAGCAATTCTGAAATTCAGATAGGAGCCCTAAGGACCTTAGTATTGGAGTCTGTTCTTATCTTCCTACTCCACCCTCTCCCCATTATAATTTAGAAGTATTAGGTCATTCAGTAAATGAGGTAAATGCTTGAAAGTTCGACACCAATCCATACTAATGACTTCAGTTGCATATTGGAATTCACTTGGATTGATGATTCCTTAGTGTTGACATTACTCCACAAAGCTTACAGGCCTGGCTGCTGATTTTTCAAGTAGGTCATGCTTCTTCTGCATCTATTTCAGGATCTCTGTCATAATTAGAAAATAGAGCAAAAAGCAGGCTCAGCAAATTGAACAAACTAATTAAAAAGCAAGCATAGAGATGATTTTTCCCCATCCATGTGAAATGACCAAATGCCTTTAAAAAGTGCAACTGTTTGAATGAGAACATGAAAGTATAAGACAACAGACTGTTCAAAATTAAACATAAGATCTAAGATTTTAATTGTCTATTTTGGAGAAAGCCAATCTCATTCTCATGAAGAATTTGGTCTTATACATTTAGGGATAACCACATATTATTGCAATCTCCATAGAGATGATAACGACTTAAGCACTGAGAAAACAATCACTTAGAGCAGGTACATATTCTAAGAAAATGCTATACTTCAAAATAAACCGGTTTTCATTAATGCAAGATTAGTCAAGTGTGAAGAGACCAGCAACTAAATTAAAAACTTTCATTCTCTCAAATAATTCAAGAAATACCTAATAAACTCCTGAGTTGGTTTTACTTTTTAAGGATCCCAAATATGTATGCTGTATCTTTAGTTATGCTCAGCATTTATCACTTCCTTTCTAAGTATTTCCTTTTAAATTTTAATAACATAATTTTTCCTTTCTGTTCTCTAGCTTATTTACTGTTTTGTTGTTGTTATTGTTGTTGTTGTTGCTGTTTGTGGTGTCTCTTTTGTTTTTTTTCCCTAATTTAATCTTCATTTCCAGAGATTTTTAATTTTTTTTAATTTCCTGATTTTTGTCAGTTTGTACCTTTTTCAATTTCTTATTATCTAGATATCTCATTTCTAAGCAATTCTACTTTTGACTTTTCATTCTTTTAAGACCAATACAACTTTTTAAATTTATTTTACTTTAGTTAAAAATATTAGATAGTTGTAGAACACCTGGGTGGCTCAGTCATTAATCCTGTGCATTTGGCTCAGGTCATGATGCCAGAGTCCCAGGCTTGAACCCTCACTGGGCTCCCTGCTGGGCGGGAGGCCTGCTTCTTCCTCTCTCACTCCTGCTGCTTGTGTTCCCTCTCTAGCTGTGTTCTCTATATCAAAAATCTTTAAAAAAAATATTAGGTAATTGTTTCATAATATTTGTAGTTCCTATTTTTCTGTTTCTATTTTTTTAAAGATTTTATTTATTTATTTGACAAAAAGAGAAATAGTGAGAGAGGGAACACAAACAGGGAGAGGGGGAGAAGGAGAAGCAGTCTTCTCGCCAAACAGGGAGCCTGATGCGGGTTCCATCCCAGGACCCTGGGATCATGACCTGAGCCAAAGGCAAACTCTTAATGACTGAGCCACCCTGGTGCCCGTTTCTACTTTATCTTGAAGAAAATTTAATGCAATTTTATTTTTTCTCAGGGTAACTCTGAATAAATCCTTTTTGTTCTCCACATTTGAATACTATTAGTTCTCTGTGAAAGAGGTGGTAAAGCCAAGGTATTTTCCAAAGTTTCTCAATTTCAGACCTTCCTCATCTATTATTACCATCCATGATCCACTCAAAATATGACCTTTCTGTGTAGCCACTTTAAGAACTATTAGCTTTATTCTCATTCAGAATGTTTTGTTGTTTTCTGTTTGGTTTCTCATTTCCAGATCTTTCTGAAGCTCTATAAGCACTGCCTTATAGAACATGCCTCAAGAACATGCTCTCAAATTTTTATGTTGCATTTTACCATCACTGCACTTTCAACCTCCCACCTTCTAAATTAATTTTTTCTCTTTCATCCCAGGTTTTCTGGCTTGTGCTAAATTTGAATGTTACATGCAAGGCAGTTTTCTGTTCTTTTGAACATGAGTATTAAATAGGTATTTCTGAGATCTTTAAGAGTTCTGACCACCACACCCCTACTTAATTACTTGCTGATTCTACAAGTATTTTGTTTTTGTACTTACCCACAATTCAAAGCCTGTAAATCTTTTTCCCAGTTCTTGAAATCATTTACAAACTCAATTCCTCATGCTCTCATTCATGGGAAATCTTTTGCTTTCAGGTATGAGTGTTGGTTGGAGGGTCCATTATTCTAAAGTTCTCAATACTTGGTAGCATCCTCCCCCTAGTCCCTGTACAAAGATACTGATGTTGCCTAAGTTCTGCTTTTTGGGATGATGTTTTTAGTAATTCACTACTAGATACAGGTAATACCTTGTGTTGAATAATTATATCATAAGGGAGTTCTCATCTAATAACTGTTCTTATCTATAAATCAGAAAGCAAAGTAATCTTCTGGGAAAAGTGGAAAGATTTAGAAGTTTCAGAATGAAAGAAAAGATTTGATTTTACTTGTAGAGAATTAGAGAGATGGTAAATCTGCTTAATATTTCTAATGCCCCCTCCATTGTTTGTTTTTCATGGATTGATGGTGGAAACAATTTATCTTGGTATGTCGTTTCAGAATGGCTAATTTGTTGAGGCCCATTGTGGAGAATTTCAGAATTAAATTTATTCAATATTGGGATTTTTTTCATCAAGATTTGGTAAAATTTAGGCCAGCAAAGGATCTTTGTGAGTTAGCAATCTAAGCTGGACTATGAGAAAATTAAAAATAACAGGATAACTAAAAATAATAATAAAAGAATGGGAAATGGCAGAGAAATGAATTGCATAGTTTCAAGGGTTGAAAAGAGGTCACGGTGAAATGAACAAACTGAGAGTACCTGAAGGTTGATCCAGAAGAAGAAAACTGAATGAATGATTTTGGAATTGGTCTGATTTAATGTGTTGACAGGGCTGTGGGCATTAGTGCTGAAGTGCCTGATATAAGTGGAGTAGAGAAGTGGTTATAAACAGGCTAAGGACTTCATTGGACAGAGTGATTGATGGAATATTTGGCTGCTCATAGAAGTTGCACAGTAACAGCAGGATTTGGAGTATAAAGAGAGAATAAGTCATGTGCCAATATATGATGAATTGTGGCAGCAGGAATCAATGAAGGGCAACCACAAGGATGTGAGGAGAAAATGGCATGTCTTAGCCTGTTCAAGCTGCCATAACAAAATACCACAGACTGGGTAGCTTATAAACAGCAGAGGTTTGTTTTTCTCTTGCTGAAAGCTAAACGATCAAAAAAAGGGTGCTTGCATGGTCAGATTGTGTTGAAAACCCTCTTTTGGGTTATAGACTTCTCATTGTATACTCACATGTTGGAAGTGGCTAGGAAGTTCTGTGAGATCTATTTTATTTATGTATGTATTTATTGTTTTAATGTTTTATTTGTTTGTTTGAAAGAGAGATGAAACACAGGCAGGGGGAGTGAGAGAGGGAGAAACTAAGAAGGGAGACTGAGACGGAGCTCGATCCCAGGACCCTGGGATCATGACCTGAGCCAAAGGCAGACATGTAAGGAATGAGCCACCTAGGCTCCCTTGGTGAGATCTGTTTTATAAGAGCATTGATCCTATTACATAATTATCTCCCAAAGTCTTCACCAAGTAATACCATCACTCATCACCTTTGGAAGTTAGAATATTAACAGATGAATTTGGGGGGACAAAAAGATTCAGACCATGGCAGCAGGGTTTCTTTAAAATCAAGGGATTAGCAATAACTTCTGAACTATCTTCAGAGATAATGGGAAATATAGATGAAGGATCCAAAAATCTGCAAAAATTAATTACAATAGAACTTGATTGAACAGTCACAACTCAAACTGGTGTTCTCAATAGTGAGTCATTCAAAGAAAGCATAGAAGTGAAGAGAATTTTTAGCTATGAGATTGGAGATATCAGGGGTTTCTTAGCATGCATAGTTATTGAGAGTACAATGAAGAGTTTGGGTTTCAGGTAATAAGAGAGTCATAACACCTAAGGATGATAGAAAATAGATGGCTTAGGCCACGTGCATTTCATTTATTTTAAATTTTTTTTGTATCTTAATTCCAGTTAATGTAACAGTGGTATATTAATTTTAGGTGTACAATACAGTAATTCAACACTTCCAAATATCACCCCATGCTTATCACAGTAAGTGCACTCCTTAATCCTCATATTAATATTAACTGGTGATATTAGTTAATAGCAGAATAAGTTTTGTGGAGGACTCAGTCTCTTTTAGGAAAGTAGACCCTGGGCTAGGTATTCAGAATTCCTGCCCCTGTCTAGAGTTATGATTAATGATGATGTATTTTGAAATATAAACAATATTTTACTGAGGTAAAAACTATGTTAGCTGGACAAGTTACTAAAACTGTTGTTTTAGTTTCTTTATCTAAAAAAGTCACTAATATATAACTCAAAGAAAATCATATTAAAGCTTAATAATATGTATTTATATTACTACCTGATATATAGAATGTGCTTAATATTTATGTCATTAGTCCTTTTTAAGTTTCATGCCTGCTCTTTAAGACCCCTAATTCAAATTTGGGGTGCATCGGTGGCTCAGTCATTAATCATCTGCCTTCTGCTCAGTCATGATTCCAAAGTCCTGGGCTTCAGTCCTGCATTGGGCTTCCTGCCCCACAGGAAGCCTGCTTCCCCCTCACCTGTTCCCCTTGCTTGTGTTACCTCTCTTGCTATGTCTCTCTGTAAAATAAATAAATACATACATACACACATACACACATAAATAAAAATAAATAAATAAATATCTTTTAAAAAAGACCTAAGGCAAATTATATGAAAATAATGGGTTCTTTATGTGAAAAGTCGTGTTTTTTATTTTTTACTCAACTATTGATTTCAAAGTTGTATCCTTCAGGGACCAGAGATCTTGTTAATTGTATATTTAAAAAGGGAAATCTGGGGTGCCTGGGTGGCTCAGTTGGTTAAGCAACTGCCTTCGGCTCAGGTCATGATCCCGGAGACCCAGGATGGAGTCCCACATCGGGCTCCCTGCTGGGCAAGAAGCCTGCTTCTCCCTCTCTCACTCCCACTGCTTGTGTTCCCTCTCTGGCTGTTTCTCTCTGTAAAATAAATAAAATCTTTACAAAAAATAAAAATAAAATGGGAAATCTATGTTATAGTTGAAAGAGAGATTGAGGTGAACTTTCTGGATTATGAATGTAAGATACTCATCAAAATATATACCCAGAAACTTGATATAATTGCTCAAGGCTTTCAGCATTTGCATTGTCAAAAAATCATTTGTGAGAGTTGCTTTTTAGGTCATGATGTAATCAAGCAATTTCAAAAAATTTTATTGACTCTACTAATAAATATTAAAGAGTGTAATAATGAGACTACATCTGAAAAAAATAACAAATTTGTTTTCTTCAAATTTATTAACCCCTTTGGCAGGCTAGTTAAAGATTTTCTAAGCAGAAATGCTAATATAAAATGTATTAACTTTCATACCGAATGCCATTCAGGGCCCACTTGTAATGCCAACATCAACTTTCAACGATACATTGACAGATTTTTCCACTGTTGTGAGATGTGTAGCAAATGACCCACAAATATTTTTCCAACTTTGGCATAACTAGAGAAATTTCAATGCAATAATTCATAGATAACAGTGGTGTATATGTCACTTCACATTTCTTTGTGTGATAACACCTTTTATTCCTTTAAACCAATAACATGGCTTTAGAACGAAGGTACTATGTGTGGATGGATGCTGTGAGACTACTGTCAGTATGAGAAACTGGCCTTGATTGTACAATAATTCATTTAATAAGCTGGAGGGCCAGAGCAAACAATGTAGAGAATTTAGCAGAAAGTATTCTATATGCCACAGCACAAATTCCCTTCTTAATTACCAATTTTCTCCTAAATTCAATGGGGAATTTTTCCTTACAGAAAAATACAGTTTTTTTAATCTCAGTCCTCAGAATATTTTTAGAAGATAGTTAATAACTAATTGTTTGAAGTATAACTGTTGACTTGTGATTTATTTTACATCTGATATGTTTTCCTCAAAATTCTCCATTGCCTATTTTTGAATGGATAGCTTTTTATTTTCGTCCATTAGATTATAGGAAGTCTTCTATATTTGCATTTGAGCCTTATACACATACAAACAAACCCTTTTAAAATTTAAGTTCATATTTATTCTTGGATATCTAGTAAATATTGTGCCTTTTAGATAAAAACTTGTAGTGACAGGCATTTTCTAATTTGAGATACTCTAAATTGCCACCATTGCATAGCACCTGAGTGGCTAAGGCTATACAGCAGAAGCACATGATGTTGCAAGAATTCTAGACGAAGAATCAGGAGAGCAAGGATCATGATCTTGTTTTTGTCATCTTTTTTCTTTTTTTTATAATTGACGTATAATGTATTATTTCCATCAGGGATACGGGATTGTGAATCATGAGTTATACACAGTTCACAGCACTTACACCCTTCGCAATGTCCATCACCCAGCCACCCTATTCCTCCCCCGCACCCCCTAGCAACCCTCAGTTTGTTTTCTGAGATTAAGGGTCTCTTATGCTTTTTCTCCCTCCATAGTCCCATCTTTTTTTTTTTTTTTTTTAAGATTTTATTTATTTGACAGAGAGAAACACAGCCAGAGAGGGAACACAAGCAGGGGGAGTGAGAGAGGGAGAAGCAGGCTTCCTGCCAAGCAGAGAGCCCAATGTGGGACTCGATCCTGGGTCTCCGGGACCATGACCTGAGCCGAAGGCAGTCGCTTAACCAACTGAGCCACCCAGGCACCCTTCCATAGTCCCATCTTATTTGATTTTTTTTCCTCCCTTCCCATGACCTCCCACCCTGCCTCTCAAATTCCTCTATCAGAGAGATCATATGATAATTATCTGTCTCTGGTTGACTAATTTCACTTAGCATATTACCCTCAGGTTCCATCCAGATTGTTGCAAATAACAAGATTTTGGGGTGTTTTTGATGGCTACATAAAATAAAAGAAAAAATAAAATAAATTTTATTTATTTTATAATAAAATAATTATTTTATTATTTATAAATAATAAATAAATAAAATCTTATTTTTATTTAGAATAAATAAACTTCTACAGAAAAAGTGATCAAAACTTTAAAATTATTTGAGTTTAGACAGAGGGAGAATATAGGGTGTGAAAGACAGTCTTGTCTGTCAAAAACACAATTGAAAATTGTTTAACATTCAATTTTGGCCTTCCTTGATTATTCAAATGGTAAGGAAATTATATGAGACATAAAAGTAAAATGGTCATGCAAATTAAGAAATAAGACTTCTTGAGAGATGTTTTTATATTAATCATAGTTAAATTTTACATGAGAAAAACATATCTTAAGATATTTAAAATATGACATACTTGTCTTATTTGTGAATAGTAATCCTAATAGTAACACATCAGATTTGTATCATTCTCTGAGTTTTGCTCTTTTATACAACACAATCTCCACATCAGGTTTGAGAACAGTTGAAAGTCTTGCGTTGAGGATGAAGAGCTCCAAATATCTGGCAAAATTCAATATGTCTTCCATTGTAATAATTGTATTAAGCTTCAAATAAAGCAGTTATTATTGTTTACCTAGTCAGAAATTACTGAGTCTGATTCCACCAAATTTCTTAAAGTATCATTAGCTTTCTGTATAGCAAATAATATTAAGGAGTGTGGTAGAGTTCTAAAACTTGTTGGGGAAGCATAAATAGCAGCTAAACAGGGCCAGATAGTTTAGTTTATTAAACAAACATAAACTGCCTATCATCTTCAATTATAACTGGAGTTATGTTTTCATATTATTACCATTTTGGGTGGGGAGACACATGTACAGTAAGGAGCTAGGATTATTGTATAGCTTTATTATTTGTATAGCTAGGATTATTGTAGCTTTCTTTATGCTGTCTCTGGCATTGTTCACTTTTATGTTCAGATTTAAGAATTCATTGATTGTTTCTAGATCCAGATCATATATAGATAACTCATATTCTTCTGTAGAGAATTCTTTTTGTTATAGTCCTGAATTTAGTGCCTAAAGTATGGCACATTCTGCCGAGAATATGTAGGATTTTGTCATCAGGATTCCATTATTGCAGCTATTGCATGTCAAAATGTCAAAATATAAACTATTAGAAGAGTTTGGGCTTTAACACTGAATACGGACAGGTTAAATGTAGCATCTCTACAAAAATCCTCGGTGGAGGTGTTCTACAAAATTTCTTTTGCAATGACAATGAGATGAGTTTATATAAATCCTTTGACTTAGATGGAGAAACATTAATTTTGGGCTTTGTGTTTTAATTTTACATTTAAACATTTCTCAGTATGTGTTAAAATTCAGTAATTCTGATTCCTGGGATATTTCTTATGGAAATTACTTTAGAATTCGTCAACAATTAAGGTAAAAGGATGCTCATCATTCTGTTGATTATAAGAGTGAGAAATGATAAACAAATTGGCATGTGCAACAGTAGGAATATTTGCATAATTTATAAATATCCATTAATGACATACTGTAAAATTATTAAATGCCAAAGAAAACTTTAAAAATGTGCTCTGTTAAGTAACCTTATTCTTTATTGTGTAAAAGATTTTTATTTTTATTATGTTCAGTTATCCATTGTATAATAAATAATCAGTCCTTGATGCAGTGTTCAGTGATTCATTGATTAAGTATAACACCCAATGTTCATCACAGCACATGCCCTCATCAATACCCATCACCCTGTTACCCCCTCCCCTCACCATCTTCCCTTCTGAAACCCCCAGATTGTTTCTTGGGGTTATCTACCTCTCTGATTTCTCCCCCTTTGGATTTCCCTTCCTTCCTCTATGGTCCTCTGTGCTATTGCTTATGTTCTACATATGCGTGAAACCATGTGATGATTGTCTTTCTCTGTTTGACTTACTTCACTCAAAATAATTATTCACTTTAAATATTAAGGATATTTTAATTAAATAACTGAATTAAAATTTCACGTAAAATAATTCCCTCTGGTTCCATTCATGTCAATGCAAATGGTGGATATTCATCGTTTATGATGGCTGAATAATATCCCATTGTGTATATGGACCACATCTTCATTCATCTGTTGAAGGTCATCTCACCTCCTTCCACAGTTTGGCTATTGTGTACATTGCTGCTATGAATATTATGGTGCCTGCAAGACTAACTAAGAGGAATTCTACAAAAGAAGAAAGACTGCAAGAGTAATATGGACCAGAAATATACAGACACAATCCATAGAAACAGGTACTCTACAGACAGTAGGATGGCAATAAACACATAACCCTCAACATGGACGGCCTAAATGCTCCCATGAAATAGCTCAGGGTTGCAGACTGGATACAAAAACAGGACCCATCCATATGCTGTCTACAGGAGACTTATTTTGAACTTAAAGATATCTCACTGAAAGTGAGGGGATGGAGAACCATTTTCAGGCCAATGGACCACAAAAGAAAACTGGGGTACCCGGGTGCCTGGATGGCTCAATGGGTTGAAGCCTCTGCCTTCGGCTCAGGTCATGACCTCAGGGTGCTGGGATCAAGGCCTGCATAGGGCTCTCTACTAGCAGGGAGCCTGCATCCTCCTCTCTCTCTACCGGCCTCTCTGCCTACTTGTGTCTCTCTCTCTGTCAGATAAATAAATAAAATCTTAAAAAAGAAAAAAAAAGAAAACTGAGGTAGCAATTCTTATATCAGACAAACTATAATTTAAACAAAATACTGTAATAACAGATCCAGAGGGACACTATATCATTTTTAAGGGTCTATCCAACAAGAAAATCTAACAATTGCAAATACCTATGCCCTCAACATGGGAGCAGCCAATTATATAAGTCAGCTGTTAACCAAAGTAAACAGATTGACAATAATACATTAATAGTAGGAACTTTTAACACTCCACCCTCAGCACTGGAGAGAGAATCTAACAGATCAACAAAGAAACAAGAACTTTGAATGACACATTGGACCAGATGGACTTCATAGATATATACAGAACATTCCACCCTAAAACAACAGAACACTCATTCTTCTTGAATGTACACAGAACTTTCTTTTATATAGAGCCAAAGATACAGATGTAGTCATTTTATTATTTAACAAATAATATGATTTTATTGATGTAAGGTGTATATGCTTAATAGGTGAAAGTGTATGGATGGCTGTGGAAAATTAAAAATGGCCACAAACACTTTGATATTTCTTTAATTGAAAGGTGGCATCTATTTCCCCTCCTCTTGAATCTGGGAAGACTCTGGGACTACTTGAATCATGAAATATATGATAATTGATTATATACTAGTTAGCCATCCCAAACTTTAAGGGATTAACAGTTTTTACTTTGTTTTTTTTAGAATGCTTATTCTGGGGAACCCAGATGCCATATGAACAGTTTCACTACCCTGACCACCACGCTGTGAGGAAGTCTAAACTATCCATGGGAATAGTCTGTATGGAGAGACAGAGAGAGAAATATGTGAGAGCATACATGTGCATGTGCACACACACACACACACACACACACACACGCTTGAAAACTCTTCAGTTCCTCCAGCTATCCCACCAGGAACAAGTCATGTGAGCGAAGTAGCCTTCAGGTGACTCTAGACCCAGCTACCATGTATTTGCAACTGTATGAGGGGCCCCAGAGTAGAATCAGGCAATAATAAATTATTGCTTTTAATCTTGAAATTTTTCTGTGGCTTGTTATATAACAGTAGATAACTGGAGGAATGGTAGCCTTTTGGTTTTTATTTTCTTCTCTTTAAAACAAGTTCTTTCTAAATGCCTACAAATAAAAGTATTATTTATTAATAAAAATATCAATTATTTCAAATATCTCTTTAGTTGTAGTAGACATAACAGTTGAGGGTTACAATATAAGATTGCCTCATTTTGTTTTTTAGATGTAACTCTGTCATGCTTACTCTATGTCAGTTTTAAATATGGCCAGCTGGTCTCATATCAGACATAACTTAATTCTGTTATGATTTCACTCCCATGGCCATGAGCTATTGTCAATGATTGGTTAAGTTTCTAGTGTTGACATATCTTTGATTAAAAAATTAAATTCATGTCTAATTTTACTGCTTAATATTAATGGATGGATCAAATCAGAGACCCTGATTTAAAAGGCATTGAAATAAGAGCTACCATTTTTAAAATAACTAATCCTGTACCAGTCACTCTGCTAAGCACATTAAGCATATTTAATTTTCACAGTCATTTTTTTAACATAAGAACTGTTACCCTATTCATCTTATATATCAGAAAATGGAGACCGAGAGAAAGATGATAACCCATGTAAGATCATACAACTTATAGAGGTCTTATCAAACTAACATGAGGGTTCAGGTTCTGAAGTCAGCCTTTTGTCAAAGGTTGTTTTACTTTCCATGTATCACCTTACTCATCCCTAGAATGAAAACAAATAATAATAAACTATCTCACAGGATTGACACAAAGAATGAGAGAGTGGTAGGAAT
Organism: Spilogale gracilis; assembly: GCA_004023965.1. Taxonomy (NCBI): domain Eukaryota; kingdom Metazoa; phylum Chordata; class Mammalia; order Carnivora; family Mephitidae; genus Spilogale; species Spilogale gracilis. Next base: position 79,952 of record PITA01006830.1, read on the forward strand.
CTAAATTTAAGTGGCAGATTTATCTTCTTATACGATTGTTGAGAAGGTTGAATTAGTTAACAGGAATTAGTTAACTTAGAACAGACTGAGAGTGGGTAAACATTCACTAACTATTAAAAATAATGATAAAAAATGTTTAACAGTCTATCAGAAAGAGCCAGATGAGGATAAAAGTACTTCAGTGTCCACAGTAATTATTTTTTAAGTAAATACAAGATACTGGAAAGGGCAGAAAAGGACTAGTAACAGCAATAACTAATTTCCAGATCAACCAGTTACTAGCCATTAAACTTGGGCAAGTTAATTTGCTACTTTACTTATAAACAAGAAATATTATCTACGTTCCCTACTTTATAGGTTGGCTAAATTTATTTATTATTTATTTATTTAAATAACCCTCTCAAATTGTTTACCAATAGATTCCTCATGGCCTTATAATTATCAGTGTAGAAATTTGAGGGTATATGAAACTCCTTGTATTCATTTTCACAGGTAACTCTCTCTTTAGAGGGATATTGTTAGCAGAAATGAATAGAATATTCCCAGGATGAAATCATGACTCATAGATTGGTCAAGTTGTACAATACTTATATTTTCTGACAAATTTAATACTACTACACTAAACTTAATCTGTACAATTCCATGTTTTCTCCTGCAGAGACTTATGATTTTTGTCACCTAGATTTTTAAAATGGTTTTATTTATTTATTTGAGAGAGAAAGAGAATGAGCAGGAGCGGGGGAGCAGCAGAGAAAAAAGGGAGAAGCAGACTCCCCACTGAGCAGGGAGTTTGATGCAGGGCTCAGTCCCAGGACCCTGAGATCACCACTGAGCTAAAGGCAGAGCCACCAGGTACCCCTGTCACCTAGATTTTTAATTTGAATGACAACCCTGAAAACAAGACCCCAGTAGTCATTGATGAGTATACCAAGATTGAACTATGCCCCAAATTTGAAATCTAACTTTTTTTAAAAGATTTTATTTATTTGTCAGAGAGAGAGAGAGAGAGAGTATAAGCAAGTAGAGCTGCAGTCAGAGGGAGAAGCAGGCTCCAAGCTGAGCAGGGAGCCTGATATAGGACTCAATCCCAGGACCCTGGGATCATGCCTTGAGCCAAAGGCAGACACTCAACTGACTGGGCCACCCAGGTGTCCCTAAAATCTGACTTTTTATACACCTTCTTTACAAACTCACCTCCTTAGTTTTATTGAAAGTGAGGATTGCTAGAAACAATCTAAATTCTGTAGGAAGCAGAATCTAAATATGCACAAGATGTGAGAAAATAGATATAGGATGAAGTCAATTCCAGATGGTAGAAAGGACTGATTGCCAGGCAACCTGAATTTTGTTCATACCAATTTATTATTAGAAAAATAATCTTATATTGTTACTTAAAGCTCCTAACCCCAGTTTCCACATTTATACAAAAATGATATTTATATCAGTTTTCCAAAAGCATTTATTGAATGCTAATCCTTGTAAGTTTTTTTTTTTTTTTTTTAAGATTTTATTTATTTGACAGAAACACAGCTAGAGAGGGAACAGGGGAACACAGCAGGGGGAGTGAGAGAGGGAGAAGCCTGCTTCCTGCCAAGCAGGGAGCCCGATGTGGGACTTGATCCTGGGTCTCCGGGATCATGACCTGAGCTAAAGGCAGTCGCTTAACGAACTGAGCCACCCAGGTGCCCAATAATTCTTGTAAGTTTCAAAAATGAATTTATGGATATTACACAGAATACTGAAACCAAACATGTATACACTGCCTATTGTAGAAGACAAAATGTTGCAGATTATAAAGAAGCACAATACTGCAGAAAAATGATAGAGGGAAAAGTTTCATTCCCATGGGAGAAATTTTATGTGGATGTGTCTTTTAGTTAGGCTGGAAGAAGAGACAGTGATTTATTTTTAGAAAGGGGTGATAACTTTGCATTCCAGATGTAGTGAAGAGTCTAAGCTGAGACCCAGTAGAGAGAAAAGTCAGTGTGTTGAGGATACATTGGGAAGTCTGCAAAAGCAGAGAAAGAATTCTCTGTGGATTCTTTATGGGCATTTCATGGGGATATATAAAAATAGTAAGTAGGGCATAGGAATGGTTGATGACTATGCCAAAATGGCATAGATATTTATACTAATTAGCTTATTAAGCCCCTGATCTATATGTGAAATATTCACCAAGCACACCTAATTGGAGACAACAGGTTTATTAATCTGGATACAAAGTCCTGCATGAAGGTCTCATCAATTGGGAAAGAAAAACAATCACACTGAGTGAGTTTGTTCAGGACTCAAAATAACTGAGCAGTCCAACAGCTATCAATAAATATGTCGACTTACTTTTTTAAAAAGCAAATAAACTTTTTGCTCTTATATTTTACTTTTATTTTTAAAAGAAGAAACTCCATATTGGCAACTCTGTCAGGACCCCTCTCACTACTGAGAACTTTTTTCTGTATCTTCATTTAATAAACTTAATAAATTTCTATCACTTTACACACACACACACACACACACACACACACACACACAAAACCCAAAATACTCCACCAAGAAATTGCTAGACTGATTAGTGAGTTCAGTAAAGCTGAAGTATACAGTATCAATGTACAATAATCTGTTGCATTTCTGTACCTCAACATTGAAGCATCAAAAAGAAATTAATAAAATGATCCCATTTAGAATTGCACTAAACATAATAAGATACTTAGGAATAAACCTAACCAAAGTGGTGAAAGACCTATACCCTGAAAACTAAAATACTAATAAAAGAAATTGCAGATGACAGAAATAAGTGGAAAGACATTCTATACTTGTGGATTAAAAAATGAATATTACCAAAATGTCTATAATATCCAAAGTAATCTATACATTTAACAAAATCTTTTTTAAAATACCAACATCATTTTTCACAGAACTAGAACAAAGAATCATAAAATCGTATAGAATTACTAAAGACTCAAATGGCCAAAGCAATCTTCAAAAAGAAAAATATAGCTGGAAACATCACAATTCCAGAATTCAAGTTATATTACAAAACTGTAGTAGAAACCAATACGATTTGGCACAAAAATAGACATGTTGATCAAGAGAAAAGAATAGAAAACAAATAACAACGCAGTTACATGGTCAAGTAATGTTTGGCAAAGCAAGGAGTAGTAGCAATGGACAAAAGTCAATCTCTTCAACAAATGATATTGATAAAACTGGATAATAACTACAAAAAATGAAACTGGTCCATTTTTTCCACCATACACAAAGATAAACTGAAAATGGATTAAAGACCCAAATGTGAGAACTGAAAACATGAAAATCCTAGAAGAGAACACAGGCAGCAATTTCTCTGATATTAGCTGCAGCAACCTTTTTCTGGATAGATCTCTAAGATAAAAGAAACAAAAGGAAAATTAACTATTAGAACTATCTCAAAATAACCTTATGCAAAGCAAAGGAAAATAATTAACAAAACTAAAACAGCATGACTGGCACAAGAACAGACATGTAGATCAAAGAAACAGAATAGAGAGTTGATAAATGGACCCTGAACTCTATGGTCATCTAATCTCAGACAAAGCAGGAAAGAGTATCCAAGTGGGGGGGCAGTCACTTCAATAAGTGATACTGGGAAAATTGGACAGCTGCAGAACAATGAAACTTGACTATTCTCTTAAATCATGCATGAAGATAAACTCAAAATGGATGAAAGACCTAAATGTGAGACAGGAATTCATCAAAATCCTAGAGGAGAACACGGGTAGCAACCTCTTCAACCTCAGCTGCAGCAACTTTTTGCAAGACACATCTCTAAAGGCAAGGGAAACAAATGCAAAAATGAACTAATGGGACTTCATCAAGATAAAGAGGTTCTGCACAGTAAAGGAAACAGTCAACAAAACTAAAATGGGAGAATAAATCAACAAAACTACGGAATGGGAGAAGAAATTTACAAATGAATATCAGATAAAAGGCTGGTATCCAAGATCTATAAAGAACTTCTCAAACTTAACACCCCAAAAAACAAAGAATGCAGTCAAGAAATGGACAGAAGACATGAACAGACACTTCTCCAAAGAAGATATCCAACAGACACATGAAAAAATGCTCCACATCATTTGGCATCAGAGAAATACAAATCAAACCACAATGAAAGAGCACCTTACTCCAGTTAGAATGGCTAAAATTAACAGGACAGGAAACAACAAATATTGACAAGGATGTGGAGAAAGGAGAAACCTCTTACATTGTTGGTGGGAATGCAAGCCGGTACAGCCATTCTGAAAAACAGTATGGATATTCCTCAAGATCTTAAAAATAGAGCTATCCATGACCCAGCAATCACACTACTAGCTATTTACCCCAAAGACACAAATGTAGTGAAAAGAAGGGGCACATGCACCCCAATGTTCATAGCAGCAGTGTCTACAATAGCCAAACTATGGAAGGAGCCCAGATGCCCTTCAACAGATGAATGGATAAAGAAGATGTGGTTCATATATACAATGGAATATTACTCAACTGTCAGAAAGGATGAATACCTACCATTTGCATTGACATGGATGGAACAGGAAGGGATTATGCTAAGTGAAGTAAGTAAATCAGAAAAAGACAATTATCATATGGTTTTACCCATATGTGGAACATAAAATAGTAGTGCAGAAAAACATAGAGGAAGGGAGGGAAAACTGAAGAGGGAGAAACCAGAGAGGGAGATGAACCATGAGAGACTCTGGACTCTGGGAAACAAACTAAGAGTTTCACATCACAGGAGGGGTGGGGAAATGGGGTATGGGTGATGGGTATTAAGGATAAAAAAGAAAAATGAATTTCATATATACATGTTGGAGTGAACATAAAAATAATCATTTGAAATACAAACTGAAAATCATACCAATAATGTCAATTTTAAAGTTGCATATTGTTTTCTCTGTTGCTTTATGAGGAAAGTGATACAGAAGATAATACTCATCTCTAATTTAGAATATTTTTAATCAACTAACATTAGAGTATATCATTCTTCAGAAATAATATAATACTGACTAATATATTTTGTAATTCATCATAAATGGATTACAATTGTATATGACCCAATACTGCAAAGTACAAAGCATTTGCATGTGTTTAGATTTAAGTGTTATATAACAAATATTATAAAAGATACCAAATGATATCTCTATATACATATGGATGAAGGTAAGCTGTCTATTTCTAATTGTATTATTACAACAGCAAGAAAGAAGAAAATATTATACATTAACTTCTAAATGAATTGGTATATCAGGGAAGATGAGGATTTATAAAATTATGTTAACCTTATCTTATGATATTTGATTATGTTCTGCCCAGAGAAGAAAAAATCTTTTAGTAATAATATTTTGTGATTTTTTTTTTATTGCAGTTTTGTTTTGTCTTGTTATTTCTGATTGTTGCTTTCTGTCCACAGACAGAAATGCCAATGAAAACACTGGGGTTGACAGCTTTTCATAACAACAGGGCATGGTTCATTACAGATAGTTACTATGATAGCAGAAAACAAGCACCTCCCAAGAAGCTAAGTATAGTTAGTTACACTTTAAAACTGCTTGTAGTATGTCAGTGCAGTGAACTACAAAAAACAATTGATAGTTAGAAATAGTTGCTTGGACCTCAAGCAGGGAAACATTTTAAAACACCCGCAGTATAAGAAATATTCTTTTTTTTTTTTAAAGATTTTATTTATTCGACAGAGAGAAACACAGCTAAAGAGGGAACACAAGCAGGGGGAGTGAGAGAGGGAGAAGCAGGCCTCCCGCAGAGCAGGGAGCCCAATGTGGGACTCGATCCCTGGTCTCCAGGATCATGACCTGAGCCGAAGGCAGTCGCTTAACCAACTGAGCCACCCAGGCACCCCTAAGAAATATTCTTATCCAAGGTATGAGAAATGCACTTTTATTTACTTATAACTTCAGTGTTTGCTGTGAAAGTTTGTTTAAACATTGAGAGTGCTTCTGTGGACAAAAGGGGAAAAGGCAAAATGACCTACAACAAATTAATGAAGCTGGAGATTTGTGAAGATGTGAGTCAGTAATGGGAGACTTGAGTCTGAACACATCACGCTTGGCAGCACTTGTTCTAAATGTCTGTCATATGAATGGCAGTGTAAATTCAACACTCTGTATAAGGGGTCATCCATGAGAATTCTGTACTTTAGATCTATCCTGAGCTATTAGAAGATGAAGATTTCTGCATGAATAGCTTGAACAGAGAAAATTATATGATTTATCATTGTTTCCCAGTATCGCTTATCACTCCTTCCTCATAGTGATTACTTAATAAATAATTGATGATGATGGTGGTGCTGATGATTAACGATAAAGCTAATCACAATCGTTGCAATTGTTTAATCACATACTGAGTGCCAGGGACTTTGAAAATATTATTTTATATAATTCTAAAAATATGCCTCCTAAGAGGATATTATTATCTTCTTTTTGCAGAAGAGAATAGTGATGCACAGAAAAGTTGAGTAGCATACCCAAAGTCAAATAACTATCATGTTAAAATTGCAATACTTGAAAAGTCACCTGTCTCTAAACCTAGGTTCCTTAAGCTGATTTTCTTTAAGTGAACAGGTGAACGAATGAATGAATGCTACGAATTCTAAAGATTTCTCTAGCTTCTTGTGTGCATTGGGGAAGATACTTTTTCCTCACATACTTACAGTGTTACAATTTAACATTTATTAAGTGTCCATAAGAAGAAGAGGTATGTATTTATGCATTTAGTAGGAATGTATTAGTCTTTTTCCAGATATTTTCACACTGAAATATTTTTATGTGTTCATCTATATCTGATCATTTATGACTTTTATTTTGAGGACCAGAACACATAGTCTATTCCACATAGGCTCTGTCAGAATATTATGTAAGGAGCTATTTAAGTAACTCATCTAAGTGACTATAAGGACAAAGACTAAGATATCATCACATGAAATCTTATTCATCTTATCTCTTTGTGTCTACATCTGGTCAATTGGAAATAGGCATGCACCCTTTCTTAGTTTCTTGGAAAAAAATTGAAAACAGTGATTGTTTTAATTTTATTTTACTGCAATTTGGATTTAATTTTTGTTCTAACTAGAGAAGAATATCACAAAGAATCATTTGTGTCCACATGATTCCACACATTTATCCTTAATCACCATATCATTTTAGAAATATCATTACCAAGATCATTTTAGAAGTAATCCTTTCTATCACTCCTATCCACAACAATGGCTAAAAGATTAGTGGTATTCAAACTTAACATTATCATGTTATGCCACAGTTGACTGTTTTAGAAAAAAAAAAAATCTCACCCAACCAGACTGAGTGGCATCTGTTCTAGGGATTATAGAATTTGGTTCAGGGACTATACCTTCTCTGTGGCCAGTTTCTTAAATACAGGAGAGCAAGTCTTGGCCATATTAATTGACCATTTTACCATGAAAACTAGGGGATTGAAAACATTTGAATAAAGATGGATAGGATTTATTGAAAGCAGCAGAGAAGACAGGGAAAAGGAGAAAGAAAAATGCACAGCATTGAATTCACTGGTTTCATTTAATTCCTAAGGCTTGTCTATTCCAGACCCTTCATTTTTGTTTTCTTTTCATAACTAAGCCTTTAACTAAGCTAATGTAAATACATTCCCAACCAAGGCAGCAGTATGAGAGAAAATACTTGAATGAGAAATAGAGAATTATCAAGATGCTGAAGTTACATGTCAAATAATACAAAATGTAAACACAATGAATTGGAATTTTATAAAATAATGTACATTTTAATATGTAATATATTTGTAATATGTAATATATATAATTGTTTATATTTTATATGTATATAATATATTCTATAAGTCATAATAAGCTATGTGAATTAAATGCAGTATTAAACTAAATACATGTGTTAAACATAATAATACATAGAGTCTCCATCCTCTAAATAACACCAGAAATTGATGTAGTTAAATAATTAAGAGTATTTCTGCTGCTGAAGATCTCAAAATAAGATTGGAAGAAAGTTCTAGCTTCATTAAACTGGGATTATTTTTGTATAATATACTCATCATTTGCTCTCAAATTTATAGATGAACTTTCAGAAGCCTCTAAAAGACATTTGACATCATAGTCCAATTTATAGAAAACATTATATTACAATACAAAGTTTATTGCAATATAATTAAAAATTTAGAAACATAAAATTTATTAGTAGCATTTAACATAATCAATGTGTAGTGAGAAGTAGTTATTATTAGTTCTTTTTTTTATCATTTATGGCTTTAGGTAAATTTAAAGAGAAAACATATCTTAGGTGATAATTTGCTAAATTAACAAATTATGAGCATGACCCTGGCTTCTAAGGCATATCTCTGCTCAAATTTAATTACTTTTACTCTTTTTACTAAAAAGAAAATTACTCTTCTTCATCCACACAAAAAAGTTATGATGGATTCAGTCTTTGAAAGAAGGATTTTTAGTTCTCAATACTGTTGATTCATAACTCTCCCTGGAGCTTCACTGTTGTAATCTGATATTGGTCCCTGTATCCAGAAGGTAGAAGGAAACCAAAGAAAGAGGCAGAGTGCTCCAAACTGGTAGGTGTTTGTTTGTTTTTCTTTTGCCAAACCATAGACCTTTTGCTTCCTTCTGTCTTTCCTTAAGGAGAGTAAATGACAACTCAGTTTGATTACACAGATTAAAACTTTGGGGTCATCTTTGATACATCTGTCTCTTTTATGCAAATATTTCTTTGAAATATAGCCAAAATGCAACTGCCTCTTAAAATCACATTTGCTTCCATACCATCCTCTTATAGTTCTCTACTTATTAGCCCTTTAAATTCATACTCCTCTTTTCAGTTCAAAATGTGACGAACTTGAAAATCATCACTTCTGTCCTTATGGCAAGGACAGAAAAAGACAGGCAAACTGAAAATCAATGACTTAGGTTGCATGCATTAGAAAACTAAGGTCTTGGGCAAACAACCACTAAAATCTTGAAAGACTGGTGGATGCAGAGAGTTGCAGTCACAATCTGCTTAACTTAAACTCCAATTACATGGTAAAATTAAAGAATTTCTGGAAGCTGGATGTGGACAAGCTTGAGAACAGAAACTCCTAGAAGTCATGGACTTAGGGAGATCTCCAGACATTTGTGTGTTTTATTTTTATGAACCCTACCAAAGTTCTGATGGTGCAGAGTTAAAAAGAACTTCTTGTGGCTTTGGTAAAAGCAGAAGAATAAATACTGGGAAATATTGCAAGAGCATTATTAATAACAAAGGTTTACTCTATAGAGAAAATATCTTACTAAAGTCTTATTCCACCTGGGGAAGCACATTTCTACCACCACAGCCCCCAACAGTGTTATTTTCTCCTGGAAGAGGGAACATAAAACTAAGATATGTAACTGTACATCACAATCTAGGGGAGCGGGTTTATCAAAAGACAGGCTCTTAAAAGACAGACTTAGACATAAGGTTATAGAGTTCTTCTCACCCACTTCTTACTACCACATCGGCAAGGCTTCAGTATAATAACAGTAGGAGATGCAAGACACAGATGCTGAGTTATACTACTTAGGGAAGTCTGAAGTAAAAAGGGGAAACACATTAAGGAGCTTCTGGCACTTACAGCCATAACAAACACTGAAAACCAACTCATAGCCAGCCTAACATAAATCTTCATGCTAGATATCTCTTTACTTCCATTTCTCTTACCTGATCAACTTCCAGAATAAATTGAAAGACATGTCAAGAGGCAAGAAAAAACACAGAAGAGGCAGGGAAGTCATCAGAACCAGACTCAGACCTGACACAGACTTTGGAATTCTCAGAGAACTTTTTTTTTTTTTTTAAGATTTTATTTATTTGACAGAGAGAAACACAGCTAGAGAGGGAACACAAGCAGGGGGAGTGAGAGAGGGAGAAGCAGGCCTCCCACCGAGCAGGAAGCCCGATGTGGGGCTCGATCCCGGGTCTTCGGGATCATGACCTGAGCCGAAGGCAGTGGCTTAGCCAACTGAGCCACCCAGGCGCCGCCTCTCAGAGAACTTTAAATGTCTGTGATAAATATGTAAAAAGCTATAATTGAAACACACACACACACACACACACACAATGTGCAAAAATAAATGTATAAGAAGATTGATACTGTAAGAATCAAAAGGAAATACTAGAAATAAAAAATACTGTGGCATAAATGAAGCGTTCCTTCAGTGCAGTCATGAGTGGACACAAATCAAAGTAAGAATCGGAGAGCTTAAGGACAGATCAAGAGAAATGTCCCAAATGAAATTAAAAGGGAAAAAATAGTTTTTTACATAAAAGGATAGATCATGTAAGAACTGGGGGACAATTTTTAACACTAAACATACACATAATTGGAATATCATCTACTTTATAGCGAGAATGGAGCAAAAGAAGGCCAAAAGAAAAATATACTTTACCAAAAGAGAAATAAGGATGTAAATTAACATAGATTGCTAATAGTAAACTATGAAAGTAAAAAGAAACTAGAGTGAAATATTTGATGTTAAAAAAAGATCTGATAATCCTATGCCCAGAGAAATCACCCTTTGAATGTGAAGAATAAATGAAGAGCTTTTCAAACAAAAATTTATCTCCAGAAAACTTTCTCTGTAAAAAATGGTAAAGGAAGTTATTTGGGGAGAAGAAAAATGATACTCATTAGAAACTCAAATTTACAAAAAGAAAAAATATTGACAAGGAATAATCAAAAGTAAAATAAAATATTTTAACTTTATTCATAATTCCCTAATATATAAATAATAAAGGTAACAATAATAGCAATGTATCTAATGATGCTGATATATGGCAAAATAAGATGAATAATAGCAATGCCAGAAGAAATAGAAGGAAATTGGAGTATTCTGTCATATGATACAGGAACTAAATGTGAAGCGGTATAATGCTATTTGAAGGTGGACTTAGATTAAAAACATTAAATTACAAACTTAGGGAAACCATTAAAGAAAACTAAGAGAGGAGAAAGAAATTGGAATTATACAAAATGCACAATTAAAACCTTCAAAAGAAAGCCAAGAAATAAAAATAAATAAATAAAATGAATAGTAGTTTCACATAAGGTGGATATTAATCTAATCATATTAATAATAACTTTTAAGATTAATGGTCTAAATACAAAGACAAATTTTCAGAGTGGATTGGAAAAATAAAACAGACCCAACTCAATGTTCTGTGTCAGGGACAGTGCGTGATCCGCCCCTCCTAATCCGCCAGAAACTTTGGTGGAGGTACCAGAGAATATGAATGAAAGTCCCTCTGGGCTTCCCCCCCGCCCCCACCCCAGAATCCAGAAAGCCACGTACCCTGTGGACCTGGGCAATATGTCCTTTGTATGCTTATCCAAGACATATTGTTCATTTAATCCTCCTCCTGGTAATCATATCTCTGTATCTCTTATCTGTATTCCTTGCTCCCTCTTCCTCAATGGTCTCGGTTTCTGTGGATTTAAGTAATCACTCTGTACCCTAAGGTGATGTGAGTCTACGCATAAACTTCCCTTTTTTCCTGACCTTCACTTATACTATGTGTTTATAACACTTTCCTTTATAGTGGAAATCAGTAGTTGATAATTATAACCTGCATAGATACACTTTGATTGAGATTATATAAATACCAATATACTTAGTAGTTTAAATGTAATATAGTTAATAGTTTAAATATAGTTACTTAAGGTTTCCACAACCACCCATTCACCTTTTGCCTGTGTGACCACTCTCTGCCTTGCACGACCAGAGGAGAAAACATTCCATTGAGATAAGATAGACAGAACCAACTGTTTGCCTAAAGCTAAATTGATGTGACATATCATACACCCTTCCCTCGAGATGATCTATAACTAAAAAGCTTTAAATAAAGAACCCTGAAGACACAGTTTTCAGGATATCCCCATACCACTCTTCAAGTCCGGTCTCCTCATATCGCCAACTCCATCACCACCTTCTGGGAACCCTGATTGTTGCCGGGGCCAGCTCCCGGCAGTTCTGTACAAAAAAAAAAAAATCAATTTTAATTTTTTAAAATTTGAATCCAGTGTAGTTAACATATAGTGTTATACTAGTTTCAGGTGTACAATAGGGATTCAGAATTTCCATATATTACTCAGTACTCATCAAGGTAAGAGTACTCTTAATTCCTTTCATCTATTTCACCCATCCCCTTACCCACCTCCCCACTGGTAATTATCTGCTTCTTCTCTGTATTTAAGAATATTTTTTAGGTACACCTGAGTGGCTCAGTTGGTTAGATGGCTGAGGTCGTAATCCCGGGGTCACTGTGAGTGGATGTTCCTGATTTATATTTAGAGACCTCAATAATAAATTAAAAATGGATGCTATAGGGGCACCTGGGTGGCTCAGTTGGTTAAGCGATTGCCTTGGGCTCAGGTCATGATCTCATGATCTCGAAGACCTGGGATCGAGTCCCACATCGGGCTCCCTGCTCGGTGGGAATCCTGCTTCTCCCTCTCTCATTCCCCCTGCTTGCGTTCCCCTTCTGGCTGTGTTTCTCTCTGTCAAATAAATAAAATCTTAAAAAAAAAAAATGGATGCTATATCACCAGTTATCTAGTCTGCCCCTTCCATAATCACACATTTCTTTAGTGTCCCATTAAAAAAACATACACAAAAATAACCTGAGTCTACAACTTGCTTGAACTCTGGGAGTTCAGGAGTTTATAAATTTTTCTCCATATAGTTTTGGATTCTCAAGAGATATTTACATAGTCCCCAAAAATGTCCTGATCCCCCTCCTTGCCGCACTTACATAGTCATCTAATCTTAAATAATCACTAGGTTTTACCATAGATCACATTTTGCCAACCCAACTCTCTTCATGAACTGAAAACATTTCTTTAGAAAGGCCATTGTGTCAAAGCAGCAATAAGATCAAATTTATTACCAAGTATTTTGGCATATTTAGAAACAAATTAGAGTAGAAAGCCTTAAAATAGATAATTTTAATAAAGCCATTAACTTGTATGTCCCTTTTCCAGAAAACAATCTTGATTTTTGCCCTCACATCAGTGAAGGTCTTATTAAGAATTTATTTCTCACCAACAACAAATCATATCCAAAAATACAAGTTAAACATAACATGATTTCAAAGAAGAATGTGAGCCTCAGGAAAACATCTACAAATTCCTGGCAAATTTCAGACATATACAAAGTTATCCACAATAATCCAACGAACTCTCTCTCTATGCATTACTCAGTTTCATCTGAATCCAGATGTAACTCCCAACTTCAACACTAGGAAGGCTATTTGAACCTAATATCAGAAACACTATGACTTCATCCATTAATGTTCTAGTGTGCATCTTTAAATAACAAAGAATCAGTTGGAGAAATAGGACCACTTGATTTTGTTGATATTAGTAATTACTAAGTATAGACATAAATTTGCACCTCCTTTGGGTAAATACCAAAGATCACAATTGCTGTATCATATGCTCAGTTTTGCAAGAAACTAACAAATTGTCTTCCAAAGTAGCTATACATTATGTACTCCTACCAGCAAAGAATGAGAATTCCTGTTTCTCCACATCCTTGTCATTACTTGATATTCTAAGTGTTTGGGATTTTGGACATTCTAAAAGTGTGTGGTGGTAACTCAGGTTTTAATTTGCCATTTCTAAATAATATATGAGCTTGAGCACTCTTTCATATGCTCATTTGCTATCTATGTGTCTTATTTGAAAGTATTTGTTCAGATGTTTTGTCCACATTTTTATTGATTTTCTCTTATTGAGTTTTAAGAATTTTTTTTTTGTATATTTGGGAAGTCTTTTTTCAGCTATATCTTTTGCAAATGTTTTCTCCCAGTTTATGTCTTGTCTTCTCATTCTCTTGACTATGTCTTTCACAAGGAAGTTTTGTTTGTTTGCTTTTGTTTTTCATAAAGTACAGCTTATTTTTTTTTTTTCTTTCATGAATAGTGCCTTTGGAGTTATAGAAAGAAAGTCATTACCAAACCAAGTTCATCAGGAGTTTCTCCTGTATTTTCTTCTTGGAGTTTTTAGTTTTACATTTTACATTTAGTGTGTAATTAATTTTGAGTTAATTTTTGTGAAATATATAGGATTTGTGTTGAGATATTTTTTTCATGTGGACACAGAGTTGTTCAACATTTGTTGAAAATACTATCCTTTTTCCATTGTAGACCCTTTACTCCCCTTTGTCAAAAATTAGTTAACTATATTTGTGTGGATATATTTCTGGATTCTCTTCTGTGCTATTGATCTATTTAACTATTCTTTCACCAATAACTCACTGATTTGATAACTGGAAATTTATAGTATGTCTTGAAGTTGCATGGTACCTTATTATATTCACTTTATTTTTCTTTCAATAATTGTGTTATTGACTATTCTTGGTCTATTGCCTTTATATACATACATTAGAATTCAGTTTTCTACATACACAAAATAACTTGCTATGATTTTTTGCCTTATTGCATTAGCTGGGTCTTAGAGTACAATGCTGAAAATGAATGATGAGGAGGGAAGTCTTGCTTTCTTCCTGATCTTAGTGGGAAAATTTCTAGTTTCTTGCCATTAAGTATAACATTAGCTATAAGGGTTTTTTGTAGATGTTCTTTATCAATTTGATGAAGTTCCCCTCTAGTCCTCTTTTTTTTTTTAATATTTTTTGTCATTAATGAGTGTTAAATTTTACTAAATGCTTTTTCAGCATCAAACAATATAATCATTTGATATTCCTTCTTTAGTCTGTTGATATGATGGATTACACTAATTGATTTTCAAATGTTAAACAGCTTTGCACACCTGTAATAAATGCCACTTGGTCATAGTGTATAATTCTTTTTATAGACTACTGGACTCAATTTATCAATATTATGTTGAAAATTTTTGAATCTATATTCATGGGAGAAATAGGTCTGTAGCAGACTCTGTTTTGAAGCAACAATGGAGTCAATTCCAAGCAATAGTTTGTGATTGGTCTAAATTAACCATAACATTGCATACCGTATTTTGCAGATTGATGTCGTCAAGTGATTAAGTCCTGGCCAGTAAGACAAAACCTACTGGGATTATTTCTTCCAAAGATTTTTATTTTGTGATAAAGGGGATAGATGTGATTCCCTCAGGCTTTTATCATTCCTACTTTCACAATTTTCATCAGTGACTATAGGTATGGTGCTTTGTAGGCATCTTGTGATCATGAAGAAACTGTCCAGAGACTTATACTTAAAGATTATTTTTTTAACTTATCAGTGATATTTAAGTCACTGACAAAAATTCCAAAAGAAAAGATTAACTCTAGATTTGCTGTTATGTTAGCAAAATAAAATTTTATTTTTTGTTACTATTAGATATCTGTTAACTTGCAATGGAAAACATTTCCAATGATATGATTCCCTAAAAATATTGGTCTACTTTATTTTGAAGTGACTAATGGTTTTGAATTATGTCTCTGTGTATGTTTTTTAGTGTGTTTTATAATAGGAAACCAGGAAATAATAACTTTCTATCAGTTACTTATTATTTTAACAATATTTTCTATTATTTGAAAAAATTAAATATACATTCTACATTATAATAGCACAGTGAATCCAGTGACCAAAGGGTTAATGGGACTACTAAGCACAGCTGCAAACTAATAAGTGCAGCTGCAACTTTTTGCCCAGACCTTTTCATTTGCCTTTAAATTTCCCTGACTCTTGTTTGGGAAGGTGGATTTGAGGTTTCTCTTCCCATCTCCTTGCTTGACTTCCTGCAGAATAAACCTTCTTTTGCTGCATACTTGATGTTTCAGTGATTGGCTTTGTTAGACATCTGGCAAATGGGTTTGGTTACAGATTTGACCAGCCAACCAGGAGCTCTTTGCCAGTGATTTGTCAGCCTCCAGCTAGTAACAGGAGTCCTGTAACAGGTCCAAGCAGTTGCCTATAGGGGCTCTTTGTCCTAGGAACTGTCTTGCAGCTCCCCCATACACACAGCCCCACTGGGGACCTCTAACCTTCAGTGCTTAACTTAAATCTTGTGGCAAGGAAAGAGTTTTGGGTTTTGATTTGGACAGACCTCTTGGTGAATATTTCTTGTGCACATGAACTTTCTTTCTTCCTTCCTTCCTTTCTTTCTTTCTTCCTTCCTTCCTTCCTTCCTTCCTTCCTTCCTTCCTTCCTTCCTTCCTTTCTTTCTTTCTTCTTTCTTTCTTTCTTTTTAAGATTTTATTTATTTGACAGAGAGAAACACAGCCAGAGAGGGAACACAAGCAGGGGGAGTGAGAGGGAGAAGCAGGCTTCCCACCAAGCAGGGAGCCCAAGTGGGACTCGATCCCAGGTCTCCGAGATCATGAGATCATGACCTGAGCCGAAGGCAGTCACTTAACCAGCTGAGCCACCCAGGCGCCCCCATGAACTTATTTCTTCCTCCAGTTTGTTTTGGCTGAAATTTCTTCCTCCTATTCTTTTGCCTCC
This sequence comes from Spilogale gracilis, assembly GCA_004023965.1. Lineage (NCBI taxonomy): Eukaryota > Metazoa > Chordata > Mammalia > Carnivora > Mephitidae > Spilogale > Spilogale gracilis. The sequence continues at coordinate 96,448 of PITA01006830.1, forward strand.
AAATAGGAGATTTTGGTTCTCTAGCCTTCTTCTTTTGCTTAAGAAAAATGTTACTAAGAAGTTGTTTGGGTCAGTCAGTGAAGCTTTGACTTTTAAGGAGGAACTAGAAACTAGGAAGACATTTGCTTTAGTTGCTAAATCCCTGACTTTTGGTGAGAAACTAATGCTCACGAGAGACACCTGGTTTCATTTGGTTGTT